>WBMW01004327.1:180752-253753 GCA_013396635.1 Penelope pileata | reverse complement strand
GCCAGGCTGGATGGGGCTTTGGGCAACCTGATCTGGTGGGAGGTGTCCTTGCCCATGGCAGGGAGGTTGGAACAAGATGATCTCTAAGGTCCCTTCCAACCTGAACCATTCTATGATTCTATGATTCTATGATTTTGCGATTACAGGATTCTGTATCCACACGAGGCAACTTTGTATCGCAAAAAGCTCTACAACATGCCAAGCCAGAAGTCCTGGAAGAGCCTCATGCAGGGCTGCTGTAGTTTGACGTTAGCCCAAGTCACAGGGATGAGCAAACGTAGGGAAAAGAAGCCTAGCAGCAGAAACTGAACTTGTGAAGTTTCAAAATATTGACAGAGCTCTGTGCTGGTTGCAAAGGTATCTAAGTAACTTCATCCACACTAATTTGAAAGCTGGGAGATAAACTGAAAAATCATTCTTGAAGGCTGCTTACAAGTCTCAGGGAGAAAGCAAGCATCCACAGGACTGGGAATGTGTAAACCTCCACTGTCAGGTAGTGGGAGAGGGCATATTTCTGAACACTTCTGGAAAGCTAAGTTTTGCAATCTAAAACAAAGAGCAATCCTTTAGTCTCATCTTAAGGCTAAGAATTAAGAACATAGTTTCACCTCAGTACACTTTCAGAGTGCAAACAGAGAAGGAAAATATTTTCTGTCCTAAAGATTATCACATGTATTTAGACATTTTACACCTCAGCACTGCAAACACTTAAGAAGGAATCCACAAACTACAAGCAGCTTATAATTTAGCACACAGTACAGTCCCTGCAAAATTGGTCCATAATTCAGGAAAATAATGGGGCCAGAAGTGTTAAACAGGCATTCAAAACACAAAAACAATTGCAGCTTTTTAGGCATTTTTTAAGAGCAGCAGTGCTCCTGAAAAACCATCAAACCCTTCTGTGATTAGATAAACAAATCACAGCAGGTCACCTGGGGGTATAAGAGATCTGCAATCATAATTAAACAAAACCAGAAAGAAGTGGAGAGAACGTGTTGACTAGATAACATCAAGCAATATAAAATATATGAAGAGAATTTAATGCATCACCTTTTAAACCAAGGGAATGGGTTGATAAGATGTGAGTGAAAATCCTGGGAAATCTCTCATGAAAAGCAATATCTGATCCATTTATCTTACAATCAAGGGTGGCAAAATCTTTTTCTTCACTCTGAGACAAAAAGCATTAGCTGAGGTTTATAAGAGCTTCTTAGCTGGAAATCTGACCAGTCCTGAAGAGGCTGTTAAATGAAGATTACTGTAAACTGTGCTTCAAACTGTGTGAAATCATGGGAGGCAATCAAGGCACAGCTCTCAACAGAAAGAAATTCCACGGGGAGTACAGAGGGAAGAAGTTCGATTTGTCCCACAGTCAAGAAGAAAACCACTGATTCCAGAGCACCTGCTGCAACTCAAACACCCAAACACGCGACTGCTGAAGTCCACCCAGGCCCTAACAGTTGTGTCCTTAATTGGGAGGGTGCAATACTGGAGGCTCTGGCTGCAGCCAGCCTCTTTGCTGCCCCTCTCCTGGGTTGATGGATCAGCACAGCCCTTGCTAAGCAGGGTATTTTTTGAGAGATTTTGTCCTCTAGATGGATCATCCACCATCGTAACATATTTAGAACTAGTCTTTCTACTGGGAAAGAAATTCACCTCTCAAATGTATTCCTCTTACCACAAGATTAACAGATTTCATTTACCTTAAAAAATCAGAACAAACTTAGTAATAGCAATCTAGACAAAAAATCTAACTAGGATGATGAATGCCGTGAAATTACAAAGCACAAGAACCTTTCAGGAGAAATTACAGTGGAAGAAAATAGCAGAATAATGTTATTGAACACAAGCTTTTATTTTAAACTGTAAATAACAATGTTTGTGTTGGGATTGCTTTTTAATTATAAGCCTAGTACAATCACATAATTTGTTAAGTATTTAGCCTCCAGTATGAATTGTAAATAACAACTAGATTGAACCAAATGAAAAGCTTGGTAACACTCTGAACTACTCGGCAGTCTACTTGTCTTCGATCTCCAATACCAAAAATCCAAATTACAAAGTTCTAATTACTCTGTGAGTAACACTGAAACAACTCTTTGTCAGTAAGAGATAATCTTAATGCTGAAATAGTTAATTATTGTATGTTACATCAACTAGGCCAAGCATTAAAATGAACAGTAAATGTTAAGAACCGACATGAGACAACACGAAACACTCCACAAATGGACAGTCACTCTGTGTTGCTTAATGGAGCCATGGCTTATCAGTTGTAGCAAACACTGATGCACCTACAATGAAATTTACACTTTAACAATTCTAATTTATTTATATTATCTGGTAATAATAAAGTCTCTCAAGTCTCTCACATTAATAGCGACTTTTTCTATTTTTGAACTAGTAACAGAGAGTGCTTCTTGATGGATTGATTGATTGATTTTTCATGTGCAGTGTTATGAGTTTCCTTCCTGACATTTAACATAGTCTCTTTATCAGTTTAATGTCTTTCCTATTTGCTTTTGGCAACATATATTAGGCTTTTCCATGGCAGGGCTTAGGATGACGTATACATTTTGCCTCAGGAAAACACTGTATCTTTATATAAGTGCCATATTTTTAATTCCTTCTTTCATATTGCACTTTCTCAATTGTATGCAGAATGCGAAATTATTTCTATGCAAAAGATATGAAAAGTTACCCATTTCTGCCCTTGGGGGTCAGTGAGGGAACTGAGTTAAAACATCTCCCATCTTAGGGCTTTCCTAGTACCCTCCTGCAAAAATTCTGAACAGATTTTGGAATGATTGTCTTATGTCGATGCTTAAAAATTGTTGTTAGTTCATGTGAACAGATAAAAGTTGAAACTGAAAATTTTCCCACATATATATGATCACAGTTTGCCAATACATGTATGAAAAGTTATTAAATTTTTCCATTCCCACGCTGCTATCTTTTAATGCAGTACATCATGCAGAATAATCTGCATGGAAAACAATAAAGAAGGAACCTTCTTTAATAAAAATTCCTGACATCAAATGATAGCTTACCCCTCTGAAATTTGAACTTGTATGAAAATTGCTTCTCACCCCAGTATTTGAAGTAGTTGAGCCTAAGGATATCAGCATCCTAACTAGTGTCTGAATGTCAACATGTTGTAGAAAATAAATAGAATCATCTCTTAGTATGCATAGGCTATTTGACATACTTAGCATACTGATTCAAAAGTAATGATAGTTCTCTAGTTTTTATTCTGACCACCTCAGGCTTAGATTTTCTGAAGGTAAATAAATAAATAAAATGCATTTCATGTGCACTAAATCAGGAGAACTGCAGTTGGAACTGCTTGTGTGCCAAAGAACAATGTCCTTCTCTATGAAAAATCACAGAATGCATTGCAAAGTGTCATCTCTTTGCTTGCCTGCATATTCAGTACTAAGCAGAGATCAGCAGATGTCTGCAGAAATTAAATATCAAAAATCAAAGCAAAGACTTCTTTCCAAAATCTCATGCAGATCACCCAGGTTTTAGTTTCACCCCCCGAGATCACCTTGCCCACCTGCTTCTCTCAGAACCAAACTTTCAAGAGGAACTGCATTCCCCTGCATGATGCCTTTCACTGCAGTTCCCAGCAAGCACTCACCTACATTTTCCTCTTTTTGAACCTAAGTAAAAATGTATCAAGCTATTCATATCCTAATTGCTTAAAATTTATCTTCCATATCTCTTAAAAGATGCTGATAGCAGTCTGAATCTCTTTGGATTTCAAAGAAAGTAGAGTAATTGCTAACGCATTTAATAAGGTTTACATTCACTGACCTTTGCCTACTCCTGGGGATATTACCAGCAGGAGAAGCAATCATTTGGCTGGTTTGGAAAAACGAAGGGCCCAGCTGAGCTGATGAGAATTTCCTAGAAATTCCTGGAAGGAGACAAATGCTCAGAGTGCTTGGGGAGACCCCTAGTGAGGGCAGGGGCAACAGTGGGGAGAACACAGCGAAGGAAAGAGGATGACTTGAAATCAAAGCTGCACATACAAGCTGTTGTCACTAGCACTAAAAGCCCTATTACCAGGCTCTACGAAATACTCCAGTGTTTGTGCTCATCATACAATTGATCTTTTATTTCCATCAAGATGATAGACAGAACAATCAAAATAAGAAGAATGCGCTGCATTACACAGCACTGTTTAATCATACGGTTGGTTTCAGGTAACACAGAAAGCAAAGCAAAAAAGAAATGTTGAGATCTGGGATTTACTTCATAAAGTGCTTTGTGGTATGGTAGTTACATACACACACTACATCTTTACCCTTAAATGATTTAGAAAGAATTAGAAAGACAAGTGTGATGACCCAGCACACGAGGCAGAAATCCTCAATTATCCCATGTCACTTGCAACAAGGATCTTCTCCAAGTATGAAAATGTTCACTGCTTCCTTGGGATTTGTCAAAGTATTCAGGTGGTAGCTAACAAGCTCGAGGAAAGGAATTATTTGGGTCAAAGAATCTATTCTAGGTGGTCAAAACACTTGAGAATGGAAGAAATCACTTTACTTTGTCTTCAGGAACAGGGGGGGAAGTGGAAAATAAATGGATAGGGAGAGGAAATCCAGCCCTGCTCCAATGTTTGTGGTAAGGGGTTAGAATTAAATGTATATATATGTTAAGCTCTTTGTCTTTCTCTCATTTGTGACAAAAAGGAATTGAAAAGGGAGGAAAGCTGGACTACTCTGATATTCAGCCATGGATGGATTTGTCCTGTGAACTGGGAAAGAAATTAATACTGGGATAACCGTCCGAGTGTTTATGGCAGTGGTTGCTGGCATTCCTTTCACAGCCTCTCAGGCAAAGTGGACTCCTGACATAGGGGCTGGAGTTTGTTTGCTCACGAAACTGGAAGGAATCAGAACTAACTGCAATCACTGGAGCAGTAAAAGCACATGGCAGGGAAAATCATGAGCAGAAGATAACACGCCTCCCAAATACGAAAGAAAAACCCCACCTTGTGCCATTTCAAGAGAAAATTCCTAACTTTCTCTGCTTGTCAAGCTCTTTAGAAGATCAAGATTTTGCTTACAAACAAGGCAAGGGCTGCTGTAATTTGGTGGATGTCTGTTTCATCTCCATAAAAGCATGGGCCATGCTCCTTGCAGATGATCCCGAGGAGCCAAGGCAGTGCACGTTCACTCAATACACTGATCAAAGGGGGAGGACTCCCAGGCAAATCCCAGCTGTTCTTGCTCCCTCTCCTACAGATACCCTTTCCCGTCTGTCAGCAGGATTACAACTTCTGAGGAAGTTATTATCAGAGTTGCTGAGGATTTGTCCAGATTTCCACTGCTACTTTTTTGCACTCTGCTCTCCTTAGTTTAAATCTCTATAGAAAATGAACCAGTTGGAAAGCAGTTTTATCTCATGGCTACAAAGTAGTTCACGCACTTTTGACACAGTATTCTTAATGCTCACCCTAAAGTTCCTGCAAACTGTTGCAAGTCTGCAAGCTCGTGACATGGAAAAAAGTTGCATCTGAGACAAAAAAACAATGTGATGGACAAAGGAATGGTAAGTAACTCTCTTCGTATACAAAAGGTCCTTGAATACAGGTACGGAAGCCCTACCCCAGAGCGTTCATGCCCACTGGCAAATGCTCTGATAAAAACAGTGAAAGTACTTCAGCTGGTCACGTCTAAGAGAGCACATACACTTAAAAATGTGGTAGACCAAGGGCTGCATTCCTGTCTCCTTCTTTCAGGGCCCACAGAAGGACTCACTGCTGGTCATGGTGGCACCTGGCCTGGGGATGCTGGCTGGCAAGCAGGAAGCAATGAGTGATCATAGCAACACATTGCAGGCAGAAATAATTCTGATAGCTGCCAAGAGGAAAGTGAAAAAGAAAGAAAAAATCACCCAAATAGCACTGAGGTGGGGATGGAAATCAGCAGCGTACTTTTATTCCTACTTAATACTTCAGGATTGTTAATGAAGGCTTCAGCCACACACAGCCTCCATCCTGCCTACCTTGTCAGCTTATTTGATGCAGCATTGTGTAAACTGCTTGAGGTTATAGGGTAGGCTCTGTGCCATACTCAAGCTCTGATTATTTTTTTGGTTTTATTGCAAATGTCACTTTACAAGATGAAACAGTGGTGACAGTAATATATTTAATCAGTCTGCAACACAAGTGTACAACGTGGAAAGGACAAAGGCAGCATTAGCTCTCTGCAAGCCTCCAGTTGCACCATTGCCTTGGGTGCAGAAGTTTTAGCCTGTCACAGTTCTCAGCTGCCTCTCTATGAACATCTCAGTCCATGTGATAGAAACATATGTGGTATCAAACTGGCAAAAATGAGCACCTCAAGCTTCCTACCTTCACTCACTATTATCACATCTCCCAAACAAGATCATGACCCTAACCCCAAAAGCTGCTGGTTGGAGTGAGCCGAAGCTACCTCTGCTGCTGCAGAATCCTCAAGCACTTCATTTCACTGAGACCCCCTGGCAACTAACCACACACAAGGCATCAGCAAAAAGCCCTTATCCTCTCCTCTGCTTACAGTTTTCTTCCCATCAAAATACATTTTTCATATTTATGCCTAAAATTTTCCTTGACATTTGGAACTGGCTGAAGCTGAGGTGAGGCAGTGAGCACACCACAGATGTGCAGAGAAAAGAGAAATGCTGCTGTGTGGATACAGAACCTCAGCTCAGTATGCCTAGTGCTAAAAAGCCTAATTCTTCCCAAGCCATAGACTCCCAATCTCTCTCTAAATGCTATTTTCATTACAGGTGATGCAGACCATGAAAACTTTTGTTTGCTTGTTTGTCTTTTTTATTTTTTTTAAATGCATTAGCCACTTTCTTCACTTTTAAAATCCTATTTTGTACAGATAATATAATTTAAGTGCTGTTACAATTTCGAGTCACATTCCCCTCACCATGCTTTTCTACATTAGGAAGGAAGAGATAAATTTTTAATCTTTTATTTTTAATGAAGATTAAAGAACAAGTTCTGCTTGGCTTGCTTTGGCACACCATACATTTTAATGTATATTGATTTGTATAAATGTCTCATTTAGAGCATATTTTTGTTAGTATTAATGATTCTTGGACAGTTAAAATTAGTCCTCCTGTAATATTGCCGGTCTCATTGGTCAAAGTTGAAGAACACATTACTTTGTTCTAAGATGAAAAAGGAAGACAAAGAGACAGCTACTGAGACTGGAATATCAAAGGATCGATGTCCTCAGTAGGAACAGACAACTGGGTTCTGCAGGAGCCACTGCAAAATCCTTCCTTATATTGACTAAAAGTGGGAACTTCATGCTTGTTCTTACTAATCACTCTGGGATTTTATCAGGAAAGAGATTCAAGAAGCACTTTTGAAGGTGAGCTGGAATCCAGCAGAACTTTGTTGCTATCTAAATATTATTTTGGGTGTTTTACTACATGGATGCATGCATGCTTATGTAAATGAAGAAAACAGCAATTATCATTTTCAAAGCCAATTTTAAAAATACTTCTTAAACCTCTACTGTTGTAATACAGTTACAAAAATGCCACACATTTGCTGAAATTGTTGTTGTTTCTTACTGTGGTCCATTCAGACCTTAAGGCTTTATAAAATCTCACATATGGAATTCTAAGTTATGTGAGTACATGTTCTGTATCATCCATATATAATCCAGAAACTTGCTGTAAAACCATACACTTTCCCTACAATTTAATGACAAAACAAACAAAAAACTTATTCCAGTTCAAACTATCTACCAGTCTAGCTACTCTCTAGATATCGTCTTCTACAATTTCCTACTTTGTTTTTCCTCATGATGACAAACAAACAAACACAACAATGGCTTAATAAACTTATACAATCCTATCTACCATGGATATAATCCTCCAATAATAATAAATTAAGAGTTATAAACTGTGACTGACATTTGTCCAGTGTTTACAATCGCCATCAGAGATGAAGCTTTTCCTTTCTGAGCAAGAAGAACCTTGACCTTTCATTTCAGAATTCAAAATCCTCAGTGTAAGATGGGGAACCCTTACTACAGGTAACCTACAAACTACACGAATGCTAGATAAATCCCATTCCTTTCTTCAGTAAATGATAAAGAGAAACACTCTCCGATTCACCTAAACTCCAGGGACATTGCTACTTGCAAACAAAATTGACCAAACTGTTTTCAAAAGCTTCCCTTCATACAGCTATCCTCTTCTACCATTAAGATTATTATCTGAAGAGATTAACACTTCAGCAAATACATCCTGAACCATCTAGTCCTGTCTGTGCCTGTTACCACAGTGAAATCATCTCAGGGACAAATTGTCCATTTGTAACTTGATCCACGTCTTTTATTTCACTTTCCACCCATACAGCACAATTAGAAATCAATTATGTTCTTTTTCTGAACCTCACTTCTTTTCAGAATGGTTTTGCTATACTTAGTGACCATCTCTTGAAAGGCACCATTCCTTCATTTGCAGCAATAGATGCAGAGCAAGATCATACTGTGAGGAAGTTCAAATGGAGGACAGGCTTTTAGTACAATGTTCTGGAAAGGAGAGAAAAGCAGCGATAGCGAGGTGTGGCCACACTGGAGTTTTCGGAGCATAAGTCAATATTAGCATCATAGGATATCCTGATTGGGAAGGGACCCACAAGCATCATTGAGTCCAACTCCTGGACCCACACAGGACCACACAAAATCCAGACCCTATGTGTGAGAGTGATGTCCAAACACTCCTTGAACTCTGCCACTTTGGTGCTGTGACCGTGTCCCCGGGGATCCTGTTCCGTGCCCACCACCCTCTGGTGAAGAACCTTCTCCTAGCACCCAGCCCAGCCATCCCCTGACGCAGCTCCTTGCTGTTCCTTCGGGTCTTGTTGCTGTCAAAGAGATTGGTGCTGCCCCTCCGCTCCCTGTGAGGAAGCTGCAGGCCGCCATGAGGCCTCCCCTCAGTCTCCTCTTCTCTGGACTGAACAAACCAAGTGCCCTCAGCTTCTCCTTATACTTCTTGCCCTCCAGACCCTTCACCATCTTTGTAGACCTCCTTTGGATGCTATCTAATAATTTCATGTCCTTCTTATATCATTGCACCCAAAACTGCACTGTGTTTGAGGTGAGGGCACACGAGCAGAGTGGAACAATCCCTTCCCTCACTGGCAAGCAGTGCCGGGCCTGATATGCCCCAGGGTACAGTTGTTGCTTTGAATTGAAAGGGCAAGAAAAATATTCAAATTAACATACAAATAATTTAAGAAATACCTTGTCTTATCCTATAAGCTCATAGTTCAATGCTTGCCTGGCTGTGACAAGGACAATCCCCAACCCATCCTCCCTCCCTGTTGCACTGCACAGGTCTGGCTGTGCACTGACACGCTCAGCCTCTCAACAACAACAATATTCATAATGAGTTGAAAACCTGGAGTCAATGGCAACATTACATTTTGTAGGGTAATTTCTCTATATTGGGGAAAACAGCATTTATAGGATAGTAATACCACCTATAGAAAAATTAACTACTACTGGAAAAAACATTTTTCATAAGTAGTTAAGTGCTTTTCAAAATGCAATAGATTTTGTGTTACTTCCCCATCAAAAGCTCTGGTGAGCATCTAAGGGCTGCTGTCATGAGGGCTGGTCAATGACTGGTGAAATGGAAAAAGTCCTAAATTCTCACGAACATGGCATTTCTTCATCTGACTGCGTTAATTAAACCTATGGGAGTCTCACCACTGATTTCGGCAACACTGCATATTTGCTTTTGGGGAACAACTTATTATGAACGTCTGTGAACATGGAATAAACCACTGCCCCAGGAGGAAGGCAGGCACAACCCTTATCTCACTTTTTGTGCCCAGGCCTGCTGGCTGTGTATTCAACAGACCTTAGGCCAGTGTTTTGCCATAAATAATGCTTTTTACCCTTAACATTTTGACATTTTCCTCTTTCAATCTACAAAGATATCCTGAGTTTTCTGTTTTTATTAATGGCACAACTCAACAGCCAGGATAAGAATGTCCCTGGTTTGGAGACATGCTGGTCTCTCTGTCCAGGAGCATGGTCACTTAGCGAGGGGATTTCAGACTTGGCACCATGTGGGCACCAGGTCCAGCTCCTAAGATAAAAAAAAAGCAAAATTCACAATCACCAAGATTTTTAGACTTGATTTTACATAGCATGACACCAGTAAACCCCTTTAGATTTTTCTACCAAGTATGTGCCACTTCACCATACTGCTGGGTCATCGGTTTCTTTCAGCTCTGCTGCTCCCAAATTTGTCAGCTCCACAAGCACGGCCACACTGCTTCTGGTCAGGAAGCTAGTTTATTTAGTTCTAAATAAAGCAACAGGCTGCATCGTTTTGTGCCACAAGATTAATAATTAAAGGCCTGCCCTGCTCCACTGCCTTTCTCCAATGAGTTTCTGCCACTGACTTATGCAGAAGCAGAATCTGCTAAAGGGTTGGAAATTGTATTAAATTGGCCACAGACTTCAGGTTTGCAATTTTAGCCTATGTCTAAACGGTCTGCTTTTGGTATCTTTTGAAATACTGCAAAATGAAAAGTAATTAAAACTTGAAAAAAAAATTGCTGGTGATACAAAGCCCAGCACGTGAAGAAGATAATGGGTGAGACTTGTCTGATGGATTATGAAGAATGTACATCACTATTTTAATGTATTTGCTACAGGAAAAATGATTTAAAAAACTCCACTCTCTATCAACAGGCATATAGGATACATATAGGATACATACTCTGGAGACTGTTAATGCATAACTCATTAATGTAGTTGCCACCTGGATAGTGTAAGCATGCAAGAAAAGCAGGGTTTTAGGAAAGCTGTCCTTTCAACTATATTGTATACGCTAATAAAGGACACAATCTCCTTCTTGAAATGTAGACAACATTTAATTTGTGGATAAAATAATAGAATTTCTTATTTTTAATCTTTCGTGATAACAAACAAAAAAATATTCACTGATACAAAAAATATACATAAAGGTCAGCTAGGGTTTGGGGAATAGCAGTTTAGTCAAGCAAAGCATTGGAACATATGCCTAATTCTAAGTGTAATTGACTAAAGTGGTTAAAATTGAGCACCTGCTTAAGTGCTTTCATGGCTTGATGCCTAATGAAATATTAATCACAAATGGCAGAGAGCCATTATACCAAGAAGGCCTTATTTATACTGAATTAAATTATATAATAATTAAGGTATATATAGTCAGCCGTAGTAGTAAGTCTGTCAGTGTTCTTGTCTGAATCAGCACATTTTAAGAATGCTAAACCTCCAGTGAAACATTCCTGTTTGTAATTAACCTCGCAAGTGATTTTATTTTGGAAATAAACTTGCAAAGCACCTTCACTGGTCACTGTGGCTGCCACACAACAGCAGCTGACTTGTGAGACTGATCCCCCTGCTCCACTGGCAGTGCCACGGTGAAAATGGGTTGCAGGATCAGCAATATATTAACAAATGAAAAATAGGAATAACCTAAAAAATGATAGAAATAGTAATTATGATCATGGGACTGGTAGCAGAAATACGCTGTCAGTTCTTTACCGTTTCGTTTTGTCTACTGCTTCATGAAATTTGGAGAGTGCAGCAATGGTTTTCAAGTCTAATTCACACCGGTTCTCTAAGAGCACTGAAATGACTTGTTGAATTGACAGCTGACACATCAGACTTCTTTCAACTCTATTTGGTCTTCCCATTGCTCTGCTGAAAAGATGGAAGATAAAAAAAAAATAAAAATGAAAAAATCCTTTAAATTTTGAGCCTTCTTGAAATACAATGCATCCAAAGGATGTGGACTCAGTTTCCAGAAAATTTTGAAGCTTAGAGATTTTAAAACTAATTGCTTTTTTATACTCCTCTTTTTGGTGTAAAAAGAGATACTGAAAAGAGATATTTGGTCAAGATTTTGCCTGTGCATTTTTTAAAACAGTATATACAACAAAGTCAAGCTGTTAACTGCTTTCTTAAATAGTGGCGAATTATCACAATGATGAGCAGCAGCAGAATAATGTTTTCATCAGAATGTTAGTTTCACAAAATGAGGATATATTACTTTTATTTTTTTCAATTATTTTTTAGAATTTTGAAATGTATAACTGATAATTTTGAAGGAAATTATTTTCCCTGTATTTCCTGGAAACAATCTAAACATGGATTTAGTTTTACCACAGAACCAAATGGATCAGAACAACAAGTGGACTCACATTTTTATTTTAATCATTTTTTTACATGGTATTATGACAATTGCTGCTCCCATAGACTCAGATTAAAATGGAGTTGATTAAACTGGATTCTTAGTTTATCAAATCACAAGTAAAGGAGTCTGATGTTTTCCATTAGATTTTAATAAGTACAAAATATTTGTAATTAGGTCTGAGCATCTTGCAAATAAAATATTGCACTGCAATTAGATGAAAACAAATTAATGTTCATCAAACGCCGTTTGGCATTTCCAACCAAATGGGGACAGTTTTGCTCCATATGATTTTAGATGCGTGTAAACACTGTCTGCCAAAGTAAAGACTGATGAGAACTTGTGCGTGTGTTGTGTTTTGAATAGTCTACTCATTCATCTAATTCTGGCAGAACATTTAAGTCTAAAAAGATGAGAATTTGGGCAACATAAACTTATTAAAATAAGCTTTCACTGCACCGTATAAAAACCAAATATCTTGCCTAAAGATAATTGTTGATTTTACCATTTTCAAGTGCTGATCTTCTCAGAAAAGGAAATAGTTCAGGACCAGTACCTGTTCATAATACATTCCAACAGTAAACAACATCTTAGGGCAGAAGAGGCTGCATTTACATAATGCAATACAGGTGCCCCAGGCGCTCTGTACAATAAATCCACCCTGCACAGACAATGATGTGGATCTGATGAACCAGCTGTCAAGTGATGCCCAGCCAGACTGAACTGCGGTAGTGGGGGTAGACTGGGCATGGCAGGACCAGGTGCAGAATACAAATGTGCAGGACACTGCCTGACTGCTGAAAGGAAAATTTCCAGTTGGACTCAATGGTGATTCGTAGCAGATGAGGCAAATCCAAGAAACACCTGTTAGCTTTCAGAAGAAGAAAAATTGGCATCATAATGCTGCACCAGATGAGTCATCAGAATATAAAGGAAGAAACAGCTTTAAAGGAAAAGAATTAATTTTACTTTCAGATCTACAATCTACGTAAGAATATTTAATATTTCTTGTGTCCTATCTAGTGGGACAGTGACTCATTTGGATCAGGATTCTTTCATAATTCAGCTTCAAGAAAATTACAAAAGCAGCTCCCAAAAAAAAGAACACATAAAAGACAAGTTTAAGGAAGACAATGCTCTAAAGACATTCTCAGCCGCGCATGTTCCCTCAGACAATGTCAGTCTGTGTATAAATATAACTTGTAATAAGGTGATACCTGTGCATTTTCGGCAGCTGGAAGTGAGAATGGCTCACGATTTAAAAGCAGCTCTTGCAGACAAGAGGTGGGCTCTGCAATGTGGGCTACAAAGCCAATAGATGCCCACGTGGAGGCATGACAGTGATGCCCTGCATGAGAGAGCAAGCAGGCAGTCTGCAAAGTGACCATGGCCATGAGATTTGAGATGGAAAGAGTCCTCCCAGCAGCTGCTGAGCCTTACACACTGTGAGTGCAGTACGTCTAGGAGGAGCTTTCACTTAGTAAGCTTTCTTTATCTTGTCTATACTCATCACGTTCCAAGCTCAGAGAAAGCTCGCAGGTCAAAGTACTTAGTGAATCTTATTTCTAACTACCCAAGCAATTTGAACCATAAATGCTAATGTTGGTTAAAACCAAACAATCTTAAAAAGCTTCAGTAGTTTAAAGCTGTGAGTCAGAGTTTTACTTTCTGATGCAGAAATAATTTGTTACTCAAAGTTAAGATATTTGTTTTACAAATGGTGGTAGCATGCAGACTTTGTTTCACTAGAGAAGTAATACAAATTACAGTTTAGACATGCAGCTGTGGGGTAAAAAGAAGCTACTGAACTGCTTTCGATCATATCCGTAATGTTTTAGAGCTTGCAAGTATCATTCAGAATGAAATAGGTCATAAATAAATGGTCTGGGAAACATTCAAGATTGCTGCAAAATCAGTTGAGCATAAATGGAAAACCTTTTGCAACACCTTGCAGTGCTGAGGTAGAATTCCTGTTTTGATTCAAAGTAATGATGATCAACCAGAAAACCTATTCACAGAAGTGGGTTTGTGAAGACCATCAATGTAGGGGTTAAAACACCTTAAGCTCCTTTTGGCAGAGATCCCAAAAAGGTCAACGAACTAAATAGAAATGGAAATCCACCTCCGACCTACCATATGTCTGCTACATTTCCAATCTTCTTCTGCAACATCTGTGTATAGAGAGAACAAGTCCCCATATGCACTAGGTATAGAGCCTTTGAGAACCTAGTCTGAGTAACATTATTAGCAGCAAAGGAGGAAACAAGCTTAGTAATAATGTCATGTAGGTCATCAAATTGCCTTGGTCTTCAGAATATTGGCAGAGATCCCCGACAAGAAAAGCTAACATGGATTATTTTAGGAACCCAATGAACTGTGGACAACTTATGTCCGTAGAAATTATGTTATTACAGGATTTAAAATATTAAAGCCTCAGAAAAATTCAATACATTAAAACACTGGATGGGCAGAACAGCATGAACAGTAAGTCAGTACCAATAATATTACCACCATACAGTTTCCATTACACCACATCTCATCCGATCGTGAAAATTAATCTGGTTCTAGAAGGCGAATTATATTTATTTATTATGCATTTCTGCAGGAATGCTGTGATAACAGCTGTGTATGATAACAACAGTCAGTTTGCTCTGAATTCATTTTCGCCCAGTGTTAAAACCTCTATTCTTTGGCTCAGTTGGGGTAAAATGAGTGCACAAATATATGTAATTTTCACATCACCTCATCATAGTGTGATCTCCTTTAGGAGGAAGTGAAATGGCCATACTTACCCAAAGGAAATGAAAAATTATTGAAGGGTTACTCCCTACCTCAGACATTTTCCTCCTCCCCATGTCAGTCTGTGATTTTGCCTGAGGCTTTATGCACTTCATCTCACTGTCTCTGCCTTCAGCAGGAGCTGCAGTCCCACGTTCCCTTTATACTCCTCACACCAACCAATGCAACTACAAACGCTTCCATTATCCATATAAATGTCTAATCCTTTTCTGAACCCCACTAAGCTCTTGGCTCCACTGAACTCATGTGGGAATTAATTCCACAGGTTAATTATGCATTTGTGTAAATACTTATTTTCTTTAATGGTTTTAATTTTGCTGCCTTTCAGTTTCATTATAAGTCCCCTGGTTCTTGTATTATAAGAGATGATAAGTGAAAGCACCAGATTTACTTTCTGTATAGGCAATTCATTATTTGCATAGCTCCATCGTGTGCCCTCTTGATGTCCCCTCTCCACACTAAACTGTCCCAGAGTTTTAATTCTTTCCTCACACAGAAGCCATTCAAGCCATTTGCCATAATTAAAACAATTAATTTCAAGAAAAATCTAGACTGTTATACAGAGAATTAGGAAAGGAATGAGGAGTAAAGTTGAAAGAACAACTAAGCTTCCTTCATCTATTGGGATTTTTACAATCCTTAGACTGCACACATTTCCATATAGAAGCTCTCAACTCTTTTTCTATCTAGCTAATAATAATTAATTGTTTTAATTTCCCTTTACCAGATTATTAACATTTTTAATTTATTAAGCAGTGTTTAAATTTGTGATTACAAGAACTCAAATTCATGATCAACAATGAACACTTAATTTCTTCCACTTATGAGCCTACTTCCTTCGTGAGCAGAAAGTTGAAAGTAAAGAAAGTAAACTAAAAATAATAAAAGAAAAACTCCTTTTGTTCATTAAGTCTTGGGATATATCTAGCACCAAAAAAACAACAAACAAACAAAAAAAACAAAAAACAAACAAAACAAACCTGTTACTTACATTGATTACTGAGAAATAGACTTCTTTTAGGTGAATTTTAACCTATTTTAACAACATCAACATCTAATTAACGTTTCAGTAGAAGTGACCTTTCCAAGAGTCAATGTATAAACATATTTGGCAGATGCTAAGATGGTATGGATGGCATACCTCCTTCTTTCTGGAGAGATTTAACAAGAAGGGAATTTTTTATGCCCTGTGGTTTGGCAGGATGAGCCCCTTACTAGATTGCAAACCACCGAGGTAGGAAATAAATTACATGCCAGTGAGCTCATTCTCTTCTCTCAAGGAAACTTTGAGAAGAAACTGAGTTTCTGCAAATGTATTTCACACCTGAATTTCCTCAATGCCTTTGTTGCTATGTATATGTTATAATTTGGGATTCATCACAGCCAATTCAGTAAAGGTAAAGCCATCACACAATCTACTCTGGAAGTAGATGGTTCACTGTGACTGTTTATTTATGTTACCCATTGCCACAAAAAAAAAAAATAATAAAATAGAGGTACTGCAACATTGTCCGCAACCTGGAGATGATGTCAGTCTGCAGGTTTAATAAATGTTAAGCTTTTAACAACAATGTATGTGGTGTTTTAGGGATACAAGTGTGCAAATGAATTGTATTTCAGTGGGATAAAACTTCCAGATGTGCCTGAGAGTTTGAATAGTACTTACCCTGTGAGAGACTCTTAAAATATTTACCAACATTTTGTCTCCTGTTGGCAGTGATTCATACCCCTACAGACACACGCATAATCAAACACAGGCAGAACACAGGCAGCCATCCACCCTGCTCGCAGCACACCATGAACACATGAATGCACTAAAAGATGAACTTCTCATGGAAAAGCACATCACACCACCAACTTCAAGTACCCAAAGCAGCCTCCTCAGGCTCACAGCACACTCGAAAGTGCTCCAGAGCTCAGCTCTGTATGGTCTGAAACCTCAGCCTCTGTCATTTGCCACATTAGCCTTTCTTTATTTCACTAATATAATGGCATCTACCAACAAAGTCTATTCCATAATATATGGCCCTTTTAAAAAACCTATTCATCTGCAATTTTTTCTTTTGATCTCAGAGGAAGCGAGGTTGCTAGGTATGATGTGGCTGCCCAGGTACTTCAGCGAGGAGCACTCCTTGTAGGTCAGTTGCCAATCCTTTCCCAGCTGTGATTGTGTCTCCCTTTCCCTTTCAGGGTTCTTAAGAACAGATGTATTTCTGAAGTTACATTAATGTAGCTATTTGTTTTTAAGCTGCACAGAACAGGATTTAGCAAGATTAGTGAAAATAAACAGTGGATTACCAGGAGGAGTGTCAGAGAGGTGAGAGAATTTACATCTCCACACGTGGGTGGAAGCAGACAACCAAAGCCAGAACATATCTAATTTGTACCTCACTCAATTCAGCAAGTAAAAATCCCCAAAATAAAACAACAACAATCGTTTTGCTGATCTTCCTTGATAAATATAATCAGTAAAGTCTAAAGTCATGATAGGAAGAGTTCTACTCTGGTTAATTAGTCTGGCAGCCAGGGGAAATCCCCAGAAGAGCCCTTTGATACTTTCCTTTTATTGCATTGAAAGGAAAGTAAGATGTTATTCTGTAAGCCATATCTAAAGGATAAGTAACACATGTTTATCAGGCTCAGAGCCACCTATTACCGTGCAATATCCAAGTGATTCATTTGTTTAAGCTAAGCTCTTAACCAAAGATCTGCAGAGGGGTCAGACACATTCTTCAAGTTCACAAGAAGTCTTGACACTACTAAACAGAGATATGTTTCAGCTGAACAACATATATTTGTCTCATTTTGTAACTTCTTTTCGCAACACAGAAGAGTCTGTTTTGCCCTTTGTATCAGCTAGAATGGATTATTTATCCTTTACCTTTGTCTGGATATAGCTAAGGACTCTGCATGAACCTAATATAAGAAACACTTTCTTCTTGGAAGGGCAACAGAACTATACACTAAACAGTCAAGCATCCTTTTGAAAAATTTGACATAAAACAAGAAGTGTGGCTGTGCTCCATAATTCACTACTTTGCACCCAGCTGCACAAAGAGCAGTGGCACTAAACCATCAATGTGGAGATCTGTCGCTTTTGGTAGGCAACAAGTAACAGTCTCAGGGAAGACACTCAAAGCAGATGTGAGCCAGAGCATCCTCTCTTCAAAGTGTGTATCATTTTAATGAGCTTTCTTTAAAAGGCATAATTTTGATATAGAAAAGAAAAAACAATAGTCATCAAGGGAAATCTGCGTAATTCATGTGTTATCTAAGGTCTCTGCCACTGAAGTCAGATAAGAAATGAAGAGCCTACATTCGATGAAAAGGATGTGAATTAATTGCATGCAGAAACAGTGCTCCTTTCCCCTTTTTCCTGGCATTTTATTTTAGAATGCAAGATAATTGAGTGAAGTACCATACATGACAGAGAAATAATGATACCCTGTGTCTGCATTTTGTCTCTTCATGTCCGGCTCTATCCCAGCTACGGATGTAGGCTCTTCCACCTTCACCCAAGGTGGGGCTGGGATCCCCATCTCTGGCAGGAAGCCAGCCTGAAAAATCCCACTGGGACATGAGCACTTCATCTTGTGCATTGCTCACAGAAAACTTTGCTTCCACATGTTTTGATGACAACAGTTGTTCTGTTGTCCAGCCTCTCAATTTGAGCTATAATAACCTTGTGGACAAAATGTTTAATACTGTTGCTCTTGCCAAAAATTTAATTGCATCCATTGATGCATCAGAAACAAAAGAGTTACTTAATGATTTTTCCCTTAACAGTGGCTTTATCTTTCCTTCTTCACCAGTTTCTCAAGGTTATTGGACTACAGATCCTACTGCCTGCTATATCACAGTGCCTGGCTTTCAAATCACCAATACCGTGGCTATTCTTTTTGATCTACTCCCGATCTAGGCAGTAATGACGCTCTCCCAGTTGGTTCCTAATTTTTTTGAACAATCACTAAATACATGAGATAGTTCACTCTAACAAAGATGGATATCTACCCAAGTTTCAGACTAGTTGGAAAAAAGGAAACAGCCTGCAACTTCATAGCAAAGAGATCTACAGGAAGATAGGTATATGCTTTCTTGGAAAATTAAACCCAAGGAAGTGTAATAACCCTGATGGCAACTGGGGACTGATAAGCAAAGCACTTGGACATCTGCCCAAATTTAACAAAGTCAGCTTGCCTGACGATAGAGTTGCACTTAACTAACTTGTTAATTCACATCTTTTTTTCTAACAAGTTGAGTACTGATGTACAGTACTGCTTGGCTTGCTCTTGTGAATATCTCTCTAAAGTTTCGGTTGTACCAAATACATTCTCCCTGGTATCATTACACTACGCATTCAGGTTTGACCTTAAAATTTGTTGTGCAACTTTTTGTAAGGTCACTGGCCTAGCTCTCAGGAAATCTTTCTCAGCTTGCCATTACTGCTGAAGATAAGAAAACTGATTAAGGTACAAAACTTTCTAAGGAATACAGATGGGTTCATAAAGAAATGATATAGATAGCAGATGATGTACTTTATCACGAAGGTTTTGAGACCACTGTTGCTTGTATTTAGATGTTTGAATCATGTTGAGCATTTGAGCTGTGAGACTGACTTCAAGCTTGCACTTTGTGAGGTCACACAAGAAATAGCTGAGAACCTGACCTTCCGTGAACCAGTGAATACTAAAGACACTGGTATGACATTTAAGTAGATGAAATATGTCTCTGCTGTAAGCAAGAATTTTCCATTTATCCAGCATATGCTGTCATAATTCTGAAGTGTCAGGGTCTGATCTGGATCATTCTCTGACTGATGACAGATGAGCAATTCCCTCAGCAGCATCCAGTACATGGGCACTCTGCAGCTCACGCTTGGAACGGCCTGTTTGCCATTTACTTTAATAGAATAAAAACCAGGGAGGGCAGCTGTGTGTAAAACAATACAACATCCCCACAACAAATCTTAAAATAACATTGTCATTTCCACTAAGAGTGATGTCAGGCCACTGACCTTTGAAAAATATTACCTTGGATCTCTCCAGGAGGTAGGAAGGACTGCAGAATCGTGTGTAGAGTGTAAGCGTTACACTGCCTGTTATTTTTTTCTCTGCTAATTACATAACTTTATTCATTTCTGTTTGAAAAATTAAAACTGCTTTTACTAGTATTGGGCAGTTTACATATTACTTAAAGATCTCTGAGAATTTCACTTAAGAACTCTTCAGCAGAATGATAACTCTGACTCCCAACGAGAACTATTTTTGCTGGTCAGCATAATGCTGTTGTGGTTTTTTTTTTGTTGTTTTGTTTTTAAAATATCAGTGTAATTTCTGAGCTCAGAACAATGTCATTAAGAATTGCCTGTTCCTGCTCACCTCCCTCTCTGATGAGATCAAATTGTGCACAGTCAAAGCGCTTGCTGTTCCTGCCTGCAAATCAATATTTACTGCAGCAGAGAAGGGAAGGAAAGGAGAATGAGGACAAAATGAGGACTTAGAACAGAGAAGAGATAAAAAAAATTCTAACAGCAATCCTTCCTCATCCCTATTCTTTAAGGTGCTGTCTAGAAAGAGCAAGGGAATAACCACCAATGTCTTAGCTCTGTTGCCACAAGATCTTCAGCAAACTAAATATGGCTATTTGCTATTCAGCTCACCTATACGATCTGTCCCTTTGCTTTTCTACAATTCATGAGCATAGATTCACAGAGATCTCAAACAGCACTTCAGAAATACAGTAAAATTAGCAGAGGAAACATTTTTATCATTGCTTTTTTAATTGTTTTAACTCCTTTACAGTTAGATCTCAGTTGTTGGTTTTTAAAAAATAAAATAAAAAGAATGTACTGACAGGGTCAACAATGACTCTTGATTTCCAAAAATCAAGGGCTCAAGTAAAAGGAAGGAAGTCACCTCTTGGTCCTTGAAAGAAGCTACATTAAACTACCTTCACTGGTCCAGATTCTGAGTTAAACACCCCACTCAATGGAACTACATCGGTGCGCAGGAGCTGAAGCCATAGTCCGCAAAACATCCCTGGATGAAACCCTAAGGCCTCAGGTCTGCCTCCTGCTCTGTCAATCAGGTGAGATTAACTTGCTCATAGGATGTGGTCTGCATCTGCTAACGGAAGCACTGATACTGATGGTAATGAACCTAAGTATAATAAATTCCACTTTAGTAGTCTCAACAGTAGTATTTAAAATGAGGATAAAGTTTTATTTATCATGAACGGATGTCCCACGGTTTATGAACACTGATTATGCAAATGAATTGTCTTGGAATTGAAGTTGTAACATCTTCTGAGCCATTTTGTTATTCCTTCCTAGCACCTTTTCTTTTGGTCTTGATGGAAATTCATGGGATTCATCCCACAAATGTAAGATCCACAGATGATTTTCAAGCCATGAAAACTCATTGCTGTTCTATAAAAACATGCAGCTGTAGTCAAGGCACTGGAACATTTGTGGACATTGTCCATTTTATTTATTTTGCTAAACCTTTGCCATGCTACTTGAGCTCACATATTATTTCAAACAATTCAATAAACCCATCCTGAAACAGTAAAGTTTATTTTCTTATAAGAACCCAAAAGAGACACACATTTTCTCAGTTTAATAGAGATAATCTACTCACTGTAAAATTGTTCTATGAAGTTAGTACTCTACTAATTTTCTATTTATCCTTTGGGGTTTTTTTAATGTATTTTACTTTTTTCTTTTTTTAATAATGATTAACCTCTTCAACTTTTTACTCCGTCTTCTGTATTCAGACCAACGGAAAACTCCAATCTCACTTCCTGTAATCTGGATTTATGTGAATTGTTGGTTGCTATTCAGTATTTCTCAGTTCAATTATTCAAATGACTGTCACACTCCCTTTATCTTCCACTATCATTCTAGAATCAGGCTTGTCAGAATTCTCAGTGCCAGTAATACATTACGCCTTCATACAGTACCCTTGAAACGAGACAATCCCACACATTCGAAACAACTGTAAGCCAGCTCTGAATACCCCTTTTTTCCTGTCTAGCTCCTCAAGATACAGTTATCGTCTCTATTTTGTGCTTTAATCAACTGCAATCTGTTTATACATTCCATCTGTATGCTAGAAAAGCTTAGCAAGAAAGAGGGATACAATTTTCCTTTATATATTCATTGCCAGTAACAGATACCTTTTTCTTTATTAACAATCCTGTGATATTTTACCCCGCAATATTCTGAAATGCAGATGTCACAAATAAGTATCTGCCCTAGGACCAGAGCAGCTGAGCCACTGAAATGTCATTTCACTGGTTCAGTCCCTGTGCCATCTTTTTTTCTTCCCATCATATCTGTGTCTAACTCACTGTTTCTGAGTTCTTCCTCATTAAACACCACAATCTTGTCTACACACACACACACGTGCAAGGGGATGCAGGTAGAGAAGCATGCCATTGCCATAGTTTTCATATTCACCTATTAGAGGTTCCTAGGCAGATCCTTGTATTTAAGATCACAGATTTCCATCTGCCCCTTTTTCACCTTCTAGATAAAGTGTGGGCTCTATGATCTCAGCAATTTATGTTCTTTCAGCACCTTCACATTTGATTTCTGGCACTGGCAAGTTTCTGAGCACTAGCCTGAGTTCACAAAGCAAAGCACCTTCATTCAAAATGAAAAAGTTGCCTCAAAAATGAATCCTAAAAGTAAGGAAACAATTTATAAGGACACCTCAAGTATTAAGTGGTAACTCATATTCTGCATGAGGTAATTAGCTTGTCTAGAGTATTTCATCCCTACCCACAGTGCAATTTAGTGCAGCTTCAGGTCTTTGTGCCTTCCAGCACCAAGCCTCCTGCCTTCCTGCCCTCGCCTCCTGTGACTCAAAAGTCTTGCTTACCTCATGTTTTGGAAACTGAAGATTTAACTTTTTCCCTTAATTTTGCAAAATACTCTTAATAAAAATACTCACCTTAGCGAGTAGAAAGTCAGTCAGTGCTGTACTTATGTAAATGTACCCATAAAACTGTACATACTTTCATAGCACAAGGAAAGCAGTTCTTGCCTGCTCCCACTTCCATCGCACCTGTCACAGCTGCATCACAGTTCCCACCTTTGCACATTAGCAGAGAGATCTGAAACACTGGGTTTGTTTTCCTTTTCTGGCACATAAACAAATAAACCACACATTAATTTTAATGAGTACCTCAAGGTTTTCCTATAAAAGAACTCTCAAGAATATTTAATAGCTGAGATAAACACTCAATTAAAGTAAGAAAGTGTAAGTATTCAGATTTCCTGAGCACTGGCCCTGTGGACAGCACAATGATTATTTAAAAAACCCGATATGTGGAAAAGAGAGAAAATGAGCAGAACTGACAGCAGAGATGCTGGGAGAAAAATATGAGCATGTAGGGGCAGTGAGGACAGGCCAGAGCTTCATTTCAGGCACAAGTGGAAAAGCTGTCTTAGTTTGGGAACTCAGCCTGCAGGGCTGCACAGGCAGACCCTGGCTGTGCTGAGGCTGGGGTCACTGTGCCCAGAGCAGGGGGCAGCCAGCCCGGGGCATCTCGCCTCCAGCACGGCAAGTGATCAGCTGAGTACGTGTTTGCAGATAACGATTGGCAGTGGAAGATTTCTTAATAAAAAGGGAGCTGTAAGCTGTTTTTAAACTTGGTCGCTACAGAACTTAATAGAGCAGCTTCTTTGGTGTAATCGATTATTGCTGCCAAATCCATCAAAGTTTCTGGCATTAATACAGTGGGTACCCTAAGAAAATCTAACACTCGGGTCAACGCATTAAACGAATGTTTGACAAATCTCAGAGATTAGCACAATCTTTGAGGCAGGCAGTGATGCAGAAAAGCCCTCACTTCGTGGCTGTGCCTTCTTTATCGCATGGAACGATGCTGCGTTCACAGACTGCCGGGACAGGAGTAATCCGCAGTGCTTCTCAGATCAAGGCACAGATTCAGCAAAACATGTAAGTGGGTGTTTCACTTGAAATATAAGAATAGTCCCACCAGATCCAGTGAAACTCCCACACATTTAACAATCTGCTGGGGTGGTCGCAGAGCCTGGCACCTTGTGCAAGTGAATATTGGCTGCAGGTACCCTGCAACGAACCATCTGAGAAGCTCAAAAAGGAGCAAGAGATGGTTCTGAAGACAAAACAAAAGCAATCAAATGCGACCTAAGTTGGCATCAAGCATGAGCTGTGACAGGATGAAGAGAACCTATGGTTTTTTTCACTACTTGAGTCTTAAATTGGTAACCTAAGTTAACCAATTGGCACAGAAAGCAATCATGTCCTCACTACATTGGATGAGATGTGTTGAAATAGAAGTATTTCCAGGGAACAATTCTTATCACATTCTGTTTAGGATAAGTGGCTGTAATGGAAGGAGAAAAAGCCCAAGCCAAAATACCCATTTGATCATGAATTCCAGAGAGATCCCATCACTCTGCATCTTTTTTTCTCTAGGTCAGCTTTCACTTTTGAGATTATCTGATCTCCTACACAGAATAAACTATGTATCATTAGAAGGAGTTTTAAAAGTTAAGAACTTTCAGAAATGTTTCATTTTATATGATATACAATGATGCAAAACTGGGGCAAAATGCCAAAGCAAGAATGAAATAGAAATGGCCAACGAATGTTTAATCTACAGAGCCTTTTATCTCCATTACCAGCTGAACCATCTGTTCTGCAGTTGTTTGGGTCTGTGAAAATAAAAGCACATACGCTAAAATATCTTCTGTATTTTAAAGCTTAGACAATATGCTGGATAAAGGAATTTCTATATTTAAAAATAATAATCAATATTTTCTGTTTAAGAATGTAACCAAAATAAGCCTTCAGTACAAACTGAAGATGAAGATAAAAGACCCTTTGACTGAATACAGCTTCAGAGAAAGCTTGATCTTTCTTCAGCCTAGAATACGTTACAGAAGGAACATGCTTTTTATCCTGGGTCCTCTCCCATGCTCCCTTGCTGGGTCCCAGCAGACTCTGGCCCTTACTGTGCACGCACTCCTTGCTGAAGAGTAAAAATGGGGAGTGATTGCAGCACTCGTTTTATATTTTGAGACTTCTTTTTGGTGCTTCCCCAACAAAAACCTCCTAGGCAATCTTCAGAAAGCTGTTTACCCTTTCTGTATCTTTGCATCTATGGACAGAGAAGATAAACACAGTGCTGTGAGAATAAAACCACCGAAGAATGCAAGCACTCAGCCACAGTGCAGATGACAACTATAAAAGTACCTTTAGCAGAGGTAGATGATCCTCTGGGACTCTGCAGTTGAGTAAAACATTTACAAGACAGGATAAGTCCACGTTCACTCCCCAAACAATCCTTTTACTGGATCAATAGAACCACTTTACGGGCCAGGGCACTGCTCAGCCCTGTGTCCCACCCAGCCATTAGGCGGTGTGGTGTCAGGGCAATGCAGAAGCAGCGCTTCTCATTCCAGAGCTAGGAATGTGTTTCACCTGAACACAAATAACTACATGTATCAACCTATGCAGTTCTTCCCTGGGCTTTATACAGAAATTCTTGTGGGGGTTAGAGAGTGCACCAGGACCAGCTCCCATAGACTCCAGCAGATGTAAAGCACTCCTGTTTGGAAAAATTGCTTTGCACGCTTCTGCCACCTTTAGGTTTCTGAATACCGCTCCAAATCTGGCCGCTGAGATTTCACATTCAAAATTCCTGCTGACATCACCAGGACTTATTTACAAGAACAGATATTCAATAAAAATATACAATTCCAATTCATCTAGATATGTTAGGCTTGATCTATGTCGCATATCTGATAGCATTTTAAAACAACATAAAATGGACTTAAACATGCATTAGGTTTTAAGAAATGGGCTCAGTGACCTGAAACCAAGAGATTCTGTGACACAAAATGCATCTAATTTATTTTCTTGACCTAACATTTGACACAGATTATAGTTTTAATTGCCTTGTTGAAGCTCTTGGGCTATGTGCTCTACTGTCTCAAAGATTACGTAAATAGGACATTTGTGCATGTTTGTTTCTGCTTTATGACTAAAGCCAAAGGCACAACCCTAAACCACAGGGAAAATAGAAGTTTTTTTGGAGCAAAATCACAAATAAATAAAGGATGAAGTTCAAGCAGTACTACACTTTATCCTTCATCTTTTACATCAGCTTCCATAGTTACTGTTTTCCTGTATCTTATCACAAAAAGAAAATGCTGCTGCCCACCCTTAAGAGAGTAAACAGCTGAGATTTGTGTCAATCTCACAAGCTACTTGTTTGCCAATCACCCTGTTTTTCTTCTCTTTCTTTCTTCTTTTCAGCAGTACACGACCCTGATCACATAGGAAATGGTGTGAGGATAACTGAACCTCACATTGCACCTGTCATCACTGAGACACAAGCAGTGACTTCCACTGAGTCCCAGCAGTTTTCAAAAAGGACTTTGAAATTCTTGAAGCCAAACTGCTAAGACAGATAAAGCACATTCATGATATATGATTTCATTTTGTCCATTGATTACTCAATAAATTTGAAAAAGACAGTCACTCTCTGGTTCCTAAAAATGATCTTGGGATTTCATTTAATACAAATAATATACATTAACAATGCAGATTTTGCTTTTCTTGTGGGATGATGCTCCATAACTCATTCATTATTTATGTTCTTTTAAGATGCTGTAGACAGCTGCTATGCATACACTAGTTCCACCACTCTAAAATCTCTTCAAAAGAAATGGTGAAACCTTTCATTTCCCTTTAAGGGATTTTGGGTAATATTAATAATACACATTAATAATTTAAATTTTTCTTTTGGCCTGTTGGTGGATGAGCATTTTTCACAGTGGCTGAGCAGTTTTCACACAGTCTTACCAATCTGCATTAATAACATTTGTTTGTTGGCTTGTTTTGTCTTCCTAGCTAGTTGAGGGGCAGGTTGCCTATGAACTAATGTGCTTTGATAACGGCTAGTTTTGCTTTGCAGTGACTCAAAACCAGGAGACACTCGCAGTGTGTTGTAAATATTCACTGAAGATAATATCTATCAACCCTGGAAGGACTCGTTAAGAGGAGTACTGCAAGTATACAGCTACTGAGCACTTCTTCCAAGGCTTCTCAGTACTGTCTGAATAAGCCCTGGGAATGCTCACTTGCTGCTCACAAGCAGTGGGAATTGCTACCTCCACCTACTGGTTGGAATACAATTTAAAATCCTTTTACGTTCACGACAGAAAAAAGGGAAAATTAATGATAACCACTACATCACTCTTGTTTGTTAACAACTTGAGAGGATTTAAGGATATAAAACAGAGTCCAACAGGTCCTGGGGACCCAGAGAGGGAATTCCCAAGGAGGAGATTCACATTCAGCCCAAGAGCACTTTGAGCAATAAAATCCTTTCCTTGCAATTCCATGACAAAGATTTCCATCCTTCCTCCCCGCAATCTCCTTTCTAGTTTACGAGAAACCTCGTAGAAGCATTTCCTGTACTTAATGGCTTCCTGGCTATTTTTTTTCCAACAGTATAGGGCAGCATATTATTACAAAAGCACGTGATAGAGATAGGTATTGATTCCCTTTAAAGCTGGTTTATCGGATGGAAGACAGATTTTCATTTCCCAGTCACCTCAGGGCCAGGAGCTCTTTTAGTACATTAACAATTATGAGTTTGAAACTGTCCACCTAAAGAAGATATCAATACATCATCCCATATTTATAAAGTACAGTAAGCTTAAATGCTGCTTAATTGCCTAATGTTTACTGCTGCTGCAAACGTACAAAATGCTTGAATCTATAAATGTGGTCATTCCTAAAGGACAAAACAAGAGCAAACAAAAAAGAGAAGGAAATAGTTTTATCTCCCTCTGCAATTTAACTGGAATTTTTTTTTAGTTAATGATAACAGACTCAAAAAAAAAAAAAAGTCTAAGCACTGAGCAATACCAGAAGTGTCATTTGGAACAGAGTTAAACACACTTTCACTATCATTAATCATGGCAAAAGTGACAGAAGAAAAATGAGCTGGCTTGGTATATCTAATATATTAATTCTCCCTGCAGATTGGCTCAATGCATGAGCAAGTAAAAACAGGTAAACCTTTGAAAAAAAAGAGGAATGTCAGTATAAGGTTTTCTGTTAGTAAGAAGCACTATAATATTTTGATTTCTCCACAAAGACAGCTACAAAAGAAAGCTACAGAAGTTAAAAAAATATAAAGTCTGGTTTTCGATATGGTTGAATAACTACAATGAAAAAAGCCATACTACAGCAGCTTAACTCCATTTGCAAAGTGGCTAAGCACACAGCTTCTTGTTTTTGTTGTTTTTTCGTTTTTCCCCTTATTTCCTGTTACCCACAAAGAATTGTTTCCTTTTAGTTCATTGGAGACCTTACAGATATCCCTCTTACATCCTCAGCTTGAGATTTTTCTCCTACATCATTTCATTTCTGCTTCTTAGTTACATTTACCAAAACAAATCTTATTTATTATTTTGTATTTTTCCCAGCAAAATTATGACCATTCAAGCTGCTCCTTGCCTAATGGTGGAACACCTGCAAGATAGGTAGAGGAAAATAGGTAAAAGAAACTTTTTCTTTAGGTCAGGCAAAATACAAAGGAGATCATTTCAGATCTGAAATTACTCTATTTTATTTTCTGATATGTTCTAGCAGTTATACTGCACATATGGAGCCCCTCTCTAAAAATACCAAATGGAAACCTACTTACAAAACTGGTGACTTTGTTGATATTATGAAGACAAAGTACTGTGCAACTACAGGAATTCTAAAATAGTGAATTAGAATCTTTACCACCAAGCTCAAAGCTGACCCAAAGGTGCACGGAAGAACAGCAAAATAAAAAAGTTAACACAATGTAAGGATTACACCCTGCCTGTTGGAAACAGAAAGCTCTTACTCATTTGATCAAAGTTTCTACGTACAGTTCTTTTCCTGTAACAGATCATGGAACGATGAGCTCCTGGCAAAGTCAGGAGATGGATAACTTTGTACAACTCACAGACTGTTCTGCCCCAAGTTATTCATGTAATCCATCTGCAGCTCGGTTCTTCCTTTCCTAGCCTACAAATTATAGAATGTATTTTACTGCTACATAAAAAGAGCCAAAACCAGGGTGACAAAACCAGGAGCAGTAATGTACCACAAATCCACCAAAAAGAAACCCTAGAATTGGCAAAATCATACAAAAGTTAGGGAACAGTTTGAACCGAATCTTCAGATTTCTGGGTCCAGCACCATACTTGTGCTGTCATCTTTTCGCATTATAAAATATGGAGCAATTTGCTGTTTTATTTGGTATATCATCTGCTTGCTACTTAGGCATGATAATGTAAACAACTGTGTGGTGGGAAAAAGGTAGAATCACAAAAGCTTCAGATAAAGGCAATAGGTAAAGACTGCATTTGGGTAGCACAGCAGGAGCAGCAACAGGAATCCATGGAGTGAAATACTTAGCCAACAATGTAGGACATATTTTTGGTTACCAATCAAGTAAAATTAGGGTACAATTACAAACAGTGATGTGAAAAAGTAACGATGAAAGGACAGTAAAATCCAGAACAAAATGCACTGTGGACCGTATACGATTTCAGTCGCAACTTTCATTTTACAACTCAACACACTAAAGAGACAGCAATTTAAAGGGTGATTTACAGCAAGCCTACAGTCCATCTGCTTTGGAGATCTAAGACACTAAATATAAATTTAAAATTAAACAGAAAGATAAACACTGACCAAGGACGCAGTTTTCTCTTTCAACCTGATGAAAATTCCTTTGCATCCCATCTGCTAAATTGTAAATGAAATAGAAAAAAAAAGAATTAAAGAATTGTATAACTTAGTTTAAAAATGATGTAAGCTATCAATAGTTTTTAAGGTGAACATCTCAGCTTCACCATAATTAGTTTCATTATTACTGGGGAAAATGACAGTGATTCCTCAGGTGAGCGAAGAACAAGGCCCATCAGCAGCTGCTCTATAGGTTAGCTAAAAGACCTTCACTGCAGCACAGTTACAATGTCCTCAGTGCCTGAGAAGCACCATTTACAAATACATCTGTGAATCATGATTTTCTTCTTGGTTACTTACAACCAGGGGAAAGATTTAATAAATCTGGAGGCAGAAATTTTTTTGTTTCTATAAATCATTTCAGTCTGAAAATGACGTTATCAAGCCAAAACTTTTTGCAAAACAGACAGTTCTGACAAATTTCTCAGCTTACTTACGTAAAACAATATTTCAGTTTGGGAATCACACTAATTATAGCAACCACAAGATTGTCAAAAGTGATTGGCAATGTTCTTGGGCAATAGAAGCAATATATTCATATGACTTAAGAACCTTTATTTATTTTTCAATCTCATTATTTTTCATGAGATTCCAGACTTTCATACTGACTGGAGGAATTGTTTAAGGTACAGATTTGTTACTGAATAACTCCAGGAAATTCAAGGAAAGCGTAACATAGTGAATGCAAAAGGGAGGTTTACATAATGCACTTTCTTACTGCAGTGAGCTGGAGCAGGTTCTCAGACCATAGAGATCAATTAGGAAGGTGAAAGTCTACCTGAAATGCCCTATGTATGCTACCAAACTAAATATTTATCCAGAGTTAGAGTATACAAGTCAGAAAATTTGCAAACTGAATCTGTTTTCATCACGTAAAGGTTGTATTATGAGGAAATTGATACTAAGATTATGCAGCTTTGTATTTTTCTTGAACTTACTTTTATGGAGTTGTCAGTCAGATTTTTCTTTATTCCCCGTGTAATGCAAAGGACTGTGTCAGCTGCAAGATAAGAAATTTGCTGTGGTCAAACTGAAAGGAAAAATTGCTCACAGCATCTAAGTTCTAAACTTTAATTTAATCACAAAACTTTTTCTCCCCTTCCTTCTTTTGAAGTACATAATTCAACTGAAAACACAGACTGACCTGATATAAGTAGGTAAACTTTTGTGTTTTTAATCAGCAGCAGAACCCAATTTATTCTAGATGTCACCTTTTGGGATAAAATATTGCTTATTAATCCTTGAAAATAGAAAGGCTGCATAATTTCCAACTATTGTCCTCTTCAATATGATTTTAAAGGCAGATGGATAGCTATAATTTAGCTCCAGACCTGACCTTGTCCCTCCACGAGAAGGCTGCTATGATCACTACCTTTGGTTCAGGTTCACGTAGCGAAAAATATACATATGAAAACTCGTTTGAATAAAGTTACACTTCTTTATCCTAAATACCCATTATATACAAACACAAGGTCTTGTGCCTGTAAAATAAATACACATGTAGAGTTAATTTTTCTTTCTTCCTCTTGTTTCAGATTACGTGGGTCAAAAAATGGTGTGAAAGCTCATTTTCATGCTTTTCAAACTGATGAGAGACCAAATAAATAAACTCTATACCATCTTTCTCAAATCACTAGTATTTGGATATTGCTAAATACATGAGCATTAAGGGAACTACTGGTGGTCTTGGAAAAAAGCCACTTCCCAAGAGGATCTCTGCACAACAAAATGCTTAAAAATCTTTGTTCATAGTTACCAAACCACTGTAAAAATGTTGGCTTAAAAAATCCAAAATAAATATTAATTCAACCTTTTGGCACTTCACAAGTATTTATCTTCTTCAGGTATTCCACGTTTCCCCATTTATTCACCAGCTATAACTCAACTTAGAGAAAAAAGTAGCCTTGCCAATTAAGAAATGTATTTGAAAAAATGCTCACTAGAAAAAACTTCTTCCTAAAACAAGATTAGTCATGTACGAAGTTATTTATTTGCCTGCATATCCACAGAGGAACAATCATTTTATTGTCAGAATTGTTTAAATGGAGTTTCTTTAAAGAGCCAAGAATGGAAGGAAAGTGCTTTGTTCTAATAAGGTCATCATGCTTATTAAATAGTTTGCATACTGAAGGTTAAATTCTTATCTCTATAAAGCAATAAGTATATTATCTATCCTTGAAAATTGGGAAAAAATACAAAGGTTTTAAGAATGGTAAAGAAAACAACCACATTTATTTGTACCTTTTGACATCGGTAATTGTTCATCTATGCTGCACATTCACACCCACTCAACATGAAGTAATGACTGCTTAAATTAAGCTGCATTTATACCTTTCAATTTGCTCCTAATAGATGCCTTTATAGGTATAGCAATTACCCAGCTAAGTAACAAAGCTGTGCCACAGTTTAAAACTGTGATCATCAGCACCGGATGTTAATTAGAGAGATAGGGGATAGCAGATGACAATGTGTTAAGACTACTTCTAAAAATCACTTAAATAGAAAATCAAAAGGATCATTAAGCTGTCTGATACAGATTTCAAACCTAAATCCTGCAAGGATCTTGCATGAGAACAGTCTGCCAGACACCTGTACTAGTCTGGCAAAACATCACCCTTAGATTTCAATGGACCTCTCTGTGCCATTTTCCCTTAGTTAAGATGGATCTCTTCTTTCCCTTCTATCATTATTTTCTTTCATACCTATTTGTGCCAAAACCTGTTATAAGTAGAATGTACAAAAAAAAAAAAATCTGTTTTTTTTTCATGAGGCGCCTGATATGCACTGTCACATACAGAAAGATGATAATATGAGAACATGAGCTGTCAATATCTCCCATTTATGGTGCATTTACAGATAACTGTTAAAATAAGATTTTGGAGTTTGGCTTTTTGAAATATTTTTCTACTAACAATTGTTATTGGTTAATATATCAAAGAATACAGTTCCCCTAATGATGCACCAATGCAATATATCATTACAAACACACTACCATCTTGATGATGTATTACTCAATAACATGGCAGCAGCTGGCAAGAACTTCCATTGAGTCTGATGATGCAAGTTTTATCATGTTTGTTTAATTTACATCAACGGAAGTAAAGAAGAAGAGATGCTGACAGATGGGCCAAGAAAGCATGTTCACTTGCAAAAAATTTTAAGTTGTCTTAAAAGAATTTGACAACTCCATTGTATTAGTTTGGAAAGACAGATGCTACTTTTCAACTTTCCAAGAGTTTCCAGAAAAATCACTGTATCATAGGTCTGTACGATTCTTTCTGATTTACACTTCACATAGTTCAGAGATGCTTTTACGCCTTAAACACATCTGTGAGAGGTAAGCAAGCCACTGGGCTTTCTACTGCTATTTGCAGCCCGCAGTCCAGACACAGCCTGTTTGCCCAGCAGCTGCTTACTTGGAACTCATGGGTTTATCAATCCTAAATTGAGTCCCTTGGCTGCAGCTCCTCATCTCAGCACCGCCAACTGAAACAGCCCTCCAGCTCTTCCTTTCCTGATGGGTTGCAGTGCTTACCAAACAAAAGAAAGGGTAAAGCACAAAAAAAAACGGTGGCTTTATTTTCTTTTTTAACTCAAAACTTATTTTTCCTTGAAGAGAGACTTGATGGTTTCATTCAAGAACTTTGCACCGCTGCTGTTTTGGGAAAAGCAGAGTGCCCTACTATTCCACCAGCCTGTTTCTGGCTCTTCGTTCATCTATGCCTCCTTTGCCAGGCCCAAGGTCTTTTAACAGTTTATTTACCCTGTTGTTGCTCTTCTCAGGCCAGCAAAAGATTTAACCACCAACTTTACCTGGTGAGAGCCCAGTAAAATTTCTCTCTTCAGTAGCCTTCCCCTTTCTGCCCTCATCTCTTCCATTGTCCTTGGGATTTCTGGGCTCTTGTTTCCGCCTTGTCTACACCCACCATAGTGACACTAGTGGATCTACCTGCATGAAGTCAGAAAATGTAATATAAACTAAAAAAAATATGTCATTTTTGCAAAATGATCACTCTTTTTGCTAATTTTAAGGAAAGTTTAAATAACGTATTAGTGTTTAATCTCAAGGCAAAGCCACTCTGGGTTGGCCGCTGTGCCATTTTGAAATTGGAAAAAAAAGCATTTTCACAGCCACATGCTGTTAGATTAGATCATACGGTATTTCTACCACGTGAATTATATTGTATTTCTGAAAAGAGAAGTTGGTTACATCAGTTACAGAAAAAAAAAAAAAAGCTGATAAAGAAAAAGAGGTTTGTGGCTCAGGTAGAAGAGGAATTGTGAAAAAATTCTGAAGTTTTCCAAGGAGGAATATTGCATGTTCATGGAGAAAGCTGTAACAGCCTTCAAAAGAGAATGGAGAGGACAGATACTTTGGAGAGACTGTGGATGTCACTGGGAAACACTTTAGTGGTGATCAGCTATACAAAAATCATTTAATCAGCTATATAATCAGAGGCAGCGGAAGTTTCAAACTGTGTGCAATGAAAAATATGATATAAAGATGCACGAGGTTTGAGGATTTCGAAGGACTTCTTGTTGAGGCACCTAACAGGTAGAAGAGCTTCTGATAGCAAAGGGGAAACAAAAGGTTAGGCACTGTTACAATGGCTCTTTTCAAGCAGATTGTTTTGATGTGATCCCGACCTGACTACACAGATTGATGTTTATAGAAAAAATCCATTTGTAACAGCAATAGCTTCATGGTTGAATGAATGAAAAGGTATTTTCTGTACTAAATGAAACTGGAATGTAGTACAATGTTACAGGGAAGCTGAGTTCTGCAAATGCATTTATAATAGAAAAAGAAAAGAAATAAAGGGAGCACGAGGGGTAGCAGCCTTTGCCTGCAAGAGTCTGTTTGATTTCTGAATTTTTATCTTGTTTACTGCTATGGAAAATTATTCTGTGCCAAATTTTATAGCTGTGATATCCATGAATCAGAAATGTAGGCTTATTGGAAACTGTCAAATGCAGCACAGAAGACTTGGAGTTCATTCAAGAAGCAATATAATCATAATGCTCAGATAAAAAGCCAAAAACATAAGACCAAAGAACAGGCATGTCCAGTGACAGACACAAGTTAACTGGATGTTTCAACTGAAAATAATGAGCTGCAACAGTACTCCAGAGTTAGAAATATAGCAGCACAGAAACACTTCACAAAAAATCCAGTCCACACAAAAAAAAAAGGACAAAAAACCCTGAAGTCAGCTAAGATGTACCTCAAACTGCACCATGAAGACATCAACTTCAAGGGCTTGTGAAGCCCTCCTCTTCTGCTTCCTGCTGAATCAACACTTGCTCAGATGCCTGTGCCACAATATAAGACTGGAGACATCATGACTACAGACTGTCAGCGTATCACAGAGGGGAAAAAAGCTAAAACACAGATGTCTGGTGTCATCACACAGCACACTTCATGCTTCTGCTTACTTTGCTCCACCACTCTATGCAATTAATGGCACCAAGCAAGGTCGGAGCAGAAGAGAAAAGCCAGCATCACAGGCTTGATGTTAGAGCCAAGTGTCAGTGCTCCATCTGATGCTGAAAAGAGCCTAGCCTATAACTAAATCCTAGGAGTCTGCAATGCTCTTCTCTTCCCCCAGCTGAGAAATATGTATTGGCCTTTAGTGAGACTGCACCTAACTGTTGATAAAGAACAGCAATTTATTCATCTCATTGCAAATACGGAATAAAAGAGTGCAGTCTGACAGAATGAGGAAATGGAGGATCTTAGCACAAAAATTAAACATGCAAAGTACAGAAACAAAACAAATCTCCCTCATCCCTTTAATTTTTTTTAGTGGTAGGGGGCGTGAATGGTAATTCCACATCTTTCTCCCTTATTTGTCATTTCTAGGTTACATTTTAAAAAGTTTTGGCCTTTCTACTATTAAAAGACTGATTTAGAGAGGCTTTATCCAGAAGACAATGTAAGTGTAGGATAACTGCTCTTCAAGCATAAGTCACTGTCACTCCACATAGAAAACAATAGCATGAGGTTACAGTGTTAATCAGATCTGGATAATCTTTTTTTTCTTTTCTTTTCTTTTTTTGTGGACTCGTAAAGATTTTTCAGATTTACAGGAACAAGAAGTTTATAGATATCCTTATCTGACAAATCACAGAGACTGCAGGGAAGCTTCTAGCCTAGTCTCAGGATGTGGGTCAGCATCACTGTAAAAATAAAATACTCTACCTGTATACCAGAAAGAACGTGGTTACATTTTGCCCTGGCTAAAAATGTTTTTCAACTGATCGCATTTAAACCATGCTACCTAATCATCCCTATTTTTATGTCTAAAATGTAACTTAACTTAGGGGCAGAGCTATAGGCCGGTACCCATCTCCACTAACAGCCCAAATCACATTATCCGTTTCAGGTGATGATAATGCTCTAACTGGATTTGGTGCCACAGGAGAGCTCCAAGTATCCAGAAAGGAACCAGTATTAAAAATGTTTGTGTGAACACAAAACAGTGCCATATCACCTGGTGACAGAACAGATTTATCAATGAAAGAAAAGTATTTTCTCCAGTTCATCTGAACAGTTTAATATTCCAACAGAAAAGAGTGTGGTGGGTCAGATGGCTTCTAGCTGTACTTTAAAAATAACTGTATGTGCTATGCAAGCATAAAGCAGGAAAATATATATTTCCATTGGTAAACTAAAATATTTTTCCATTTAGGCAAGGACAGAGGTGCTGGCAAACAGCAAAATGTAAGAGAGAAAATAAGCATCTAAAGGAGAGCTGCTAGGTCAGCATGTTGGAATTATCTGGTATACAAATGAGGCAGAGAAGTGTTCAGTTTCCAGAATCACTACATTTAATGATGGCACAAAAATAGTAAAATACAGCAGAACAACCAGATACAGTGATTGAGTAGATTTGGTTTATGGGTGGATACAGAAAGCCCAGTGCTGGCAAAAGCAAGGCAATAATCTCAGTACCAAAAATAAACATGAAAATTATTATTGAACAAAGAAATCATAAGGGAGATTCTGGGGTGACTGCAAATAATAAAACCATCTGTCTAGTAGTAAGAAGCTCCACACTGGGCAAGCAAGAGAATGAAATGTAAATCATGGAAAGGCACCCTGGCAATGGGAAAGATGCTACTGAAGGTTCATCTGGAAAATTATGTGCAATTCTGATTGCCACATAAAGACATTGTAGAAATAAGCAGGTGCAGGTCAGAGCTATCAACTCACACAGAGTCTGGGGGAGTTTCAGCTAGGAGAATAGGTTTGCCAGACTTGGCCTCTCAATCTAAGAACATGAAATCAAATAGAATTTTTTTTGCCAACATTTATGAGGCCTTGATGCCAGCAGGAATTTGAAAAGCAACAAATTAAACCTATCCATCCCAAGAAGTGAAGGGCAAGAGCAGAAGGGAACTGCAATCACAGAAATTAAAAAAATTTCCTTACACAAAGGTTGATCTTACTCCTGTATTGAGAGATCTTTCTCTCATTTTAAACTCCTGTAATATGTCTCTAACATTATTCTCATGCCAAAAATACATACATAGAGAAAGGTATGTGCAGAGATGTATTATCAGAGACAGCTTTCTGAAAGGAGACGGAGCCTCCTTTTACATTTTTGTTTTGTTTTTAACATGTTCTCCTTCTAGCCCCTGGTAGGTAAAATGGAAACATAGGGACCGTGGCAATTGCCTTCTGTAGTTTACAGAGCGGATTAGCAGATGAGAGAACCGGGGTGAATTTTGACAGAGATAAGGTTTATAGCGTCTGCATTCTGAACAGGATATATTTTATACAAGATCTGATCCAAATCTTCTTAAACTTTAATGAAAAAAGAACTAATGTGCACATACAACTGCTGCAAGCTGGTGAAGCGTGCAACCTTCTCAGGGTTTCTGGAAGTTTAGGGTTGAATCATTGGTTTCCTTCAATTTATTGCTGCGTTCTATTTCCAGCAAGGGTTGTGGTCTTGAAGGAGCTGGAGACCTTGGAGTCCATTATCCCTGGTAAGAACACTTAATCAATTTTACCCATCACATCTGAAATTTGTTTCCAGCCGCATGTTTAGCAATGGCTTCATAGTTTCAATAATGCATAAAAAATAAGAAGATGCACAACTATATAAAGAAACCAGAAAATAAATTAGGTGAAAAAGATAAGTAAACGCTGCCTATTCTTTCTTTTGTATTTGTGTTTGACTTAGATGATGGCATTGACTACAGAGAACGTGGAACAGCTGAAAGTATTTTATTGTAGCTAGCTGATAATGGAAAGACGCGTCTTTATTTTTGCTAGTGTTGGTATTTCTATTCACAATATTATTCCTCTAAAAGCACACAGATGATACCTATAGCATTAAAAAAATCTACTCTTTGTGCTTTGACAAATATATATACTTTAAAACCTACATGGTTAAATAGAATACAAAATAGTATCTAATCTTCCTATCATACCTAAATAAATTGCAACATTTTGACAAGAAATTTGTTGCTTTGGAAGTCATCAAAAGCTTCTCCAATTACTTTAAAGGGAGCATGAGTAGTCTAACACATGGCTTCGGAAATCTCACTTTTCTACTACACACTGAGACTACGAGGATCTCAAATGAAACTAAAAAAAAAAAATAATCTATAATTCCATCTTTAAATTTACATCTTCGAAAGAAGAATGTTTCAGTAGCGCTATCAAAGTGCCTTAAGTTTAACACACAATTTTGTTACACAAATCCCTAAGAGTGGTCTTTTCTTCTCTTTCCTCTGCAGTACATCCTGTAAGGAGTTACATTACCTTCTTTAACACTAACCCCTTAGCCAGCATTTAAAATTTTGTCCCTTTCCTTTCAAAAATAGGTAGAATGCTTGAAAACTATTTCAGTATGTAACTACAAAGGCAGTGAACTTTCACGATACAGAATAAAGCTCAGGAACTAGGTTCTATGAGTCTTGAATAAAAGAAGATGCAACCATAGCTGTGGGAGTGAGGTGGCTTTGAAGCCACAAAAAGTATGAGCCAACAATCTGCAGGGCATCATTTCCAAAAGGGCAGAATGCTCCTTGCCATCAGCCCCAGCAAACGGCTTGTTGTGGAAAGATATGGTCTGCTTGGACACTTCAACAGCTGTGGTTTGCAAACTCCAAGAGGCTTCAGCCCCCAGGAGACAGAGCCAGTAGAACCACAGAAGATAAAGTCTCTTTATTCTGGAAAGAACATGAATTACTGGTACCTTTAGCACATGCCCAAGGCTCTGACAGTCCCCAGCTCCTCCGTAACAGTGCCGTGCACACCCAGCTCTACCCACTGGCCTGCCCCTGAGCAGCTCACAATACGCTCAAGTTTGCCACCAAAATCTGTATATAGCTGCCAGAAACTCCGGCCATTGCACTGCAAAGCACCAGCAGGCATCTGCAAGAGTGGGAAAAGGGCAGCAATGACCCTTTAGCCCTCCCTCACTCAGCTGTGTATGCACAAATAACATTTTTGCCTTAAAGTAAAAATAGGAAGACTCTTTCAAACAACAGAAAAGCTAATCCATTTCTGCTTAAGGACAGAAACTAAGGATGCAGTCTAAAATCTTATCAAAAAAAGTCTGAATTCATGTCAAATCTCCCTACATTTCTGAAGAGTACTAAGGTAAAGTTTATCTGGGATGACACTAAGTTGACCAGAAATCGTGCATTGTGCCATCACCATCTCAAATCACAGTAAAAAGTTAAAAAAGTTATTTTTAAGGAAATGAAATTTATAAATAATCAAACATTCTGATTATTTATAAGAGCTACTGCCCACATTCCCAAGGTGTAGTTCTCCACCAATACAGCCAGCAATTTACATTAATTACAGAGGGAGAAAAGTAAAATAAATCACCTTGACATTCACTGTTGTGAAGAGGTCATCAAGATCATCCCCTCGCCTTCCTAGTGTACTGGGATACAAGAACCTATTATACAGGATGTGTTCCAAGTGACCCAGGCAACGAGCAGCAGCACAGAGCCTGCTACTGGGGCTGAGAAGCCTAATGAGAAAGTCTAATGATGGAGTCTTTCCATCTCTCCTAAAATGCTGCAAATACACACAGTGGTTTTCGTTTTCTTTTGTCATTTTTTTTTAACATAGTAAGCACCAGTTTGCATACATTAACACAAAACATGATTACAAGACGTGTTTCTAACTCAGGTCATGTTTTCTTGACTTCGAAAATTTTAGCACTAGCAGGGTTATTTTTTAGTGATGCAGAATAATTCATACATTTAGAAAGTGGAATCACTTAAAATTTATTTAATTTGCAAGAGACATCACTGTGCCAGTTCAGTTCATAGTAAAGTATGAAGCTTTAAAAGTTTCTGTCTCGTCTGCTTTTCAAGTTTGTGTGTGAACTATTCAGGGGAAAATTTACCAGTCTCTCAGCTATCACAAAGAGCAACCTGGAAATTGGATCTATCAGTGAAGTTCACAAGATTAATGCTCTGCAGAAAAGAAAATGAAAATGTGGGAGTCAACTTGCCTAACAGGCACATCTTCAAAATACAAAACTTGACATGAGAGTTTAGAAGGAAAGTTCATAAAGAGATCATGCTACTTTTAAGAAAAGCTGTCCTCAATATTTCTTGATTATAAAGTACTGTAATCTCATTTCAGTCCTTCTTGGAATGACATGCAAGCACATGAGTATTCCTGGAGCAGAAAGCATCAAGGAAATTCATGGCTTCTAAGTGTGCAAGAAGTGGATGAGGTCTGCATTCCCAAAGCTAGGACAGGGTGGCTCTGTTCTCTTGAGAGAGATTTGAGCTCTGTGGGACACCTCTAATGTTGTTGGGAGTAAGAGATTCGTACTGCAGATCATATAATTATTTAGAAAAAAACTAGTGAAAAAACCTAAGTAACTCACTTACAATTTTCAACAGTGGTAAATACGAAACTTTTCTCCCTAGAAGAGTCATTTTCAATTTCAAAAGAGCACAGCATTCCCTCACTCTCATTCCACAGTATTCTTCAAAACAGTTTGACTAAAGAAAATGCATATATTTCAGGGGAGTAAACACATGAACTTCAACAGTTTGGTAAAGTAAGCAAAAATCAAGTCAAAACACACACTAAGATACAAGATACAACGTGTAAAGTAACAGGAACCTGTAAAGTGAAGGCCCTCAAATGACGTACAGAACCAAATTCAGAGTTCCAGCTGCATCTACGCTCACAAAATCTTTCATCTTTTTTCAAAATAATGACCTTCTATTCTCTGCACAGGTTCAGCATGCAGTGACTTTCTTATTTGTACTCACGAGGCAATGTCTTCAGGGCAGATGCTGTCTGTCTGGGCAGAGTTATGTCAAGAAATCTTGGCACAGTGGGATTCTCATTACAGCTGAGTCTGTGGACTTACTGCAAGACAAACTAGTTGAAAATATATCAAAAAACTTTAGAAATAGCTACTGACATTTCCTATTACTTTAAAAGTGGCCTTAAAGAGAATCAGCTGATGACAGGTGCAAAGTCAATGAAGTAACGACCATGCCATAACAAGCATGAGAATTTTACTCCAGAGTTAGGTAACTTCAAACAGCAAATTATCAGTGAGACATACTGACATTTACAGTCTCTGCTAGAGCAGATATAGAAGGGAAAAGAACAGAGAGTTTTAAGGAGGAAAATATGTCATAAAGAAAGTGCTAGAATGTGCTTGACCCAGCCAACTCCCAGCTGCTGCTGAAAAGCTTGTGGATTTAGAAAATTGAGTGTATTGATACTAACACACGGAGACACGAACAAAGCAAGTGTAGTGCCAACACTTATTTTTCATCTGTCTGTTCCCCTTTTCCTTTGTAATTGAAGGAGTGTTTCTGGAGATGGTCGTTATGAAGGCATATTCCCCAAGCACTCTGAAATTCAAGAGCTGCTTAGCATCTCTCCAAACCTACATTTCTCTCTAAAGAAAAAGGTGAGCCTAGCTGAGACAAAGACTGAAGTGAAAGAAGACCTAAATCTGGTCCTCAACAATACTTCAAAAGCACTAAAAGATAAAAACCATGAAATCAAACACTAAATTTGTACTTTTTGACCTCCTCAACTGTGCACGTAAGCTATAGCATAACCTTGCATGAATAATGAAATCAGACGGTTTTATACCTTTTTAATAATGTATGCCAAATATATTTGAGTTTAAGAAAGACAGTATTCATTTATTGATCATGATGCATTATCTCCACCTCGAAAACATCTAAGAAGCTTTCATCTCCTGTGCAATTATAAATAATTCAGGATGTAATTTCAGTTGGGTTATTTTGTTTCTATTTTTTCTTATTCAATTTGTATTTTTTTAATCAAAAGAAAAGCTGACAGACCTTTGACAAAGACTCAAATGTCCATCTCAGATTACTCAAAAAGTGCTAGCGAAATTGCCTTGAAAGGTCTCAAGATCAAGGATTTTACCATTTCATTTTTAGTTTTCAGAACACTGACCTTTGTACCCGCTGTACTTGTATAGTACATGGACATTGAATAACGTGTACATGTATATTTAATAATGATTATAATAAAAGTTGCAAATAACTTGAGTTCTTAAAAGGACACATTCACATTATAATTTCTTAAAAGTTATTTGTTCATTTTGCATTAAGATTGGAACAGTTCATCCATGCCAATTCTCAGCATGAAAACAGAAATTTTGTTCAGGTTTCTACGTTGAAAAGTAAATTCAAATATGCAAGAAGTGGTTACTAATTTGTACTGCAGATCCACATTCACTCCAAAAGGTGAATTCTTGTGTGAGGTACTGACAAACTATCCAGCTTAGAAATTTACGATCTTATCAGAGGAATATTTTAATATTAATGAATTTCCAGCATAGTTAGATTTTTATTTCATTTATCTATAACTAACATGGGCTTGAGGGAAAGGATGAGAACAAACAAATGCCATTGTGATACCTAAAAAACAAGAAATAAAGACAAATAGAATAAACAGCATCTCCTATGATTTAATTAAGAGCACTCTGCAATTCCTAAGGCCTTTGGATGGTCAGTTTAAGAGATAATACTGTCATAAAGGAATTACTGTAGGATTCTACAGATCAGAGGTCAAGGATTACATCAGATTTCAGGAAGACAAGTTGTGCTATGTGAAACGAATTAAGAAAAGAACATTTTCATCATTACAACCAGTGAAGGTACAGGGATAAATTCCAAAGTCATATATCAGTGGCTGCAAATAAATCTCATAACTACAAGAATCCTTTAGAAGTTCTCAGGTCATCAAATAAAGCGATGTTTTGAGTATTTCTGCAGTAAGATAACAAAGTCATAAAAAATAATTGAGGGAATTGTTGGATTATATGGTTGTGCAATTAGGGGCTGTGCTATCCTCTAACTCGCATCCGCTCTTACCTGTTGCTTCTTTTAATCTTCCCAGAAAATCTCTCACACCAATTTTGACCACAATGCACCAGCACACTCATTGTAATGAAGTTTGAAGAAAGGCACATATACCACAACCTAATCTTGCATCTCTACTGGGCACTGGCATGGCCACAGCAGAACGGGAACACCCCCAGCCAGCCCTAAGCTGCCTGATCTGCACTTCTCTCTGCACTTCCATGGGCTCTGGGAGTGCTTGGACACCTTGGATCATCTTGAGAAAATGCTCTCAGGGCTCTGAGAGTGGCTGTTGCGTTTATACTGCAAGGAAGAACCTACAAATACTCAAATCACTCCCCACACATCCAAGTGAACTGGAAGTTCAGACACAAATGTATGGGTGTTCCAAAAAGAGTGTGTAACTCTCTAGAGAGAGATGACCTATGGCACAAGTTAGCCTATCTAAACTAGGGGCCAGGAGACCAGCTACAGCCAAGCTCTCTGATTTCTTTCTTAATAAAAGACAAACCCCAAGTGGTCACATTTTGAATGTAATAATCTAGTTTTGTTGGAGAATTGTGCAAATGCTCAAAATAAAAGGCAGAGCTGACGACCGCTTGTCATCAACCACATCCGAATCCCTGCACGCACAGAAACTTGCAGCGCTTTCCAACATTACCTTGAGAGGAATCAGAACTGTGATGGTTCAGTAGGAGCCTTGTTTGCCAGCTGTATGCACTAACACAGCTCCAACAGCACTTGGATTTAATTGCTGTGGGCTAGGTTTCACAAGGTGGTACCTTAGTCATATGCTGTAAAGAAATTAGATTAGAAACAGTTGAAAGCACGCTTAGTCTGTTCTTGATTGTGTCTGGGACCTCCAGCACGCCAGTGAGGGTGTATTAACACAGTTCCTGTTCTGGAAATTCAATTTTCAGCCCTGCTTCCATGTTCTAGAGGAAAAGTCTGTTTATAGGACACGTTACAGCTGTCCAAATTTGTGGAGAGCTCAAGTTGTCCTTTCAGTAGAGAACGGCAGTGCCAAGCTAGGGATGGTGATAGCTCCTCAGCCACAGGAAGGTCGAAGCCCAGTGCCTTTAGCTGTGCCCTCCAGCTGCCTTCTGCAGCAGATCCCAGTCTCCAAGCAGAGACCATGGCAAACCCAGCTGAAATGGAGTCCTCATGCTCCTCACAAGTGGCATTTCCAGAACAACACAGCACTGTGCCCTTCTACTCCTCCTCTGTTATACATAAGATTTTCACTAATGAACAGTTTTAGGAGATCAGTGCACCCTGCTCAGGCACAGGGTGACTTTAGCATCCCTTAAGATAGAGGAACCTGTATGCTGTAGAGGTTTTTGGGATCACAGAAATGACTCTCCAGCCAGCCAGCCTCGGATTGAGACAAATCCTGAACCAAGCCTGACCTATTTCAGAGTCTGTGCAGTTGCTGAGCCTCTGCACCTGGGAAGCCTCAATGACCAGAGGAAAACTTCAGAGAACTTATTTCATTTCATCGTTAAGGCAATGGACAAACTTATCCACATTCAGCCATTCAAGTACATTTCCAGGTGTTTACTTTCACTGGGATTTATGCTTAGAGAGAATGGAAAGTGAGAATCTGATTTTCTACCTGCAGTCTACTATTCCAGCAAGTGGCAGAGGAACTTTGCTGCTGCAAGACATAAATCCTGGCAGATAACATCCAGTTGTACTTTTAACTAAAACAATACTTATTTCCTTGAGTGAGTATCCAAATGCACTGTTGTAATATTTCTGGTTTCAAAGGACAAGGCAATAACTTATATTGCTTCCCCTTCCTATATAATATTGAGTAGGGTAATGCACAACTCTTTCCTCAATATGATGTAGCACTCATAAATAAAGTGAAATATTAACTCTGAACATTGCACAGTGGGTTTAAATTTCCTCTCTGGCATTGATTTTGCATGGTTTTATCATAACAATAAGAGAAGCCAAACTCCAAATCCTACTTTAGGTTAAATGACATTTAATAATGTAAAATCTATCCTACATGTGAGAACTTCTCACAAATGTGCTGCTTTCAGAAGGTACTTCTGAAGGCAGAGAACTTACAGGGCCAGGTACATTGCAACACTTTGTTGTCACAGCAAATACATATATTGTAATTCAGAATGGCTATGCCTGATAAAGAGAGAAGAAAGGGAGATGTGAGCTATGAATTAAATAGATTTATCATGGCATGAATGAATAAGCTGTAGACAAAACTAATGAATAATAAATAATACATGTTCAGTCAATGTAAGACCTTTCCTCAGGACAAGGAGAAGTTAGTGGGATATGGCAAGAGTTTCTCAATGTCCAGGGCCAGGAACCTCCCTTGCAACTTATGAATACATTTGATGTCCTTGCCCGCAAATATTTGAAAATGTGTGGATTTATACAACTTCAGTCTCCCCCTGATTTTCTGTTCACTGCATTCAAACAGTAGATGGGAAGGAAAGCTGTCCAAATTTTAGGGAGAGTACAGGGAGGAGGAGGAGGAAAACAAAAGAGAAAAATACTGGGGCATGAAGTCTGGCACGTGTATGTACACAGTAAATTTCAATGACTCTTGCAACAGCATGACACAAAAAGAAGTAGTCATTAGACACAATGCTGCTGTATAATAAAATACCATAATCAGGAAGACTAGCTTTAATAGAAAGACACTGTGATTTGTGATATACTGAACTAAGCAGAACACCCTCAGATGTAATCATCTTTTAAGATGTTATTTCCTCCAAAGAAACTATGCAATTATTTACACAGAATCATAAACACAAAATAAAAGTCAGACTTTAAATTGCCCATGCATATGCCATCTGTCAAAATAATTTTTAAAAACAAGTCAAAGTTTGTAAATTTATTTCACCATTGATAGCATATGTGGGAAGACATGGATCAGTGTGGTGAAGCCTTCTATGCATAAAAACATTTAATTCCCATTTCCGTCAGTGTCTGGCCCTCACAGACTGAGGATGAATTAAGTAATCTTCCTCAGAGAGCTCTGCCTTCTAAAAGGAAATAATTTAAAGAACACAAGTCAGCAGTTACAAAAATTAAAGCGTCCACTCTATTGTGTCTCACTATTTGAAACGTTTTCAAAATTTACCAAATATTTTTAAAATGGATTGTAACATTTCTTCCCGGAACCTCTAGTTCTGTGTGTGCACCATTCTCAGCGGTTCATTTTTTAACATGCAAGATATCTAAAATGGAAATACCTCCAGATTTTACAGAATGAAGAAATGAGCTTAACCTTCTAATAAGAGGTTTGGACTTCATAACAGGGAGTGGAAGGACGCTTCTGCTTCCCCACACTGCCTGCATGGCCATGGGATGACCCTCTCTGCCCTTCAGCCCTGTGTCACAGCACACAGATGTTTCTGATGTTTCAGATGTTTCTGTTTTAGATGTTTCTATCAACTGGGGAAGATCCAAGATCAGAAATAACGTACACGGCCTTCATTTTGAGAGTGATCTGGATTGTAAGCTAGGCTTTCATTTCCATACAAAGATGGCCAAAGTAATACTGAAATCCACAAACGAGCAAATGATAATCCACAAACACGCAATAAAATGCTCCGGTAGGAAGTACGAATCCTGAAACATCTTCCATTAATGACATAAATGGGATAATAAAGTGTTAACTGCATTGCTGCATTCATTTATTAAAAAACTGCTATGTAAAGCAATTGGGAATTCCTTCCCCCTAGTAAAACAGAGCAACTCTGCTTTACATTCAAACACAGAAGGCACCCACTGCAGTACTGATGATGCCAGCCAACGAGATGCTGCTTGGGTTTGGCTTTTAATGCCTAACATGAAAATATATCTTCAATAGTCAAAATGCAATTAAAATACAGGCTTTCCATCTGTTTGAAGTTCCCTTTCTAGGTCAAAAGTCAGTTTAGTCACTGCACTGAAAAGTACTATTTTCATTGTCAATGTGTCAGAACAATTTCAATTAGCTTTAAAAAACCCAATGCCAGATTTTTTTAAATTAAAGCAGTCTAAATTAAAAATAGAACAGAAATAGGATCAAGCAGACGGTGCAGTTAGGTCTATGAACTGATTATGACACTAATTTCTCTTGTGAATTTAATTCCAAACTTTCTGTTAATTAACAGAAACAAGTCACTATATAAGAAAATACAACTCAGGCAAAGATGACAAATTAGAGAGAGCACTGGACAGTGAACAATTAAGAAGTAAAATCTCAGTCCATTTCATGCCAATGGAAATTTTGTTCCCAAACTCAAAGCAACACAGTGTAGAAACTGCAGATCGTATTCTTACATGCACCTTGCTCACCTTCCTTGAAAAGAGGAAATAGGGGAAACTACTGAAAATGTAAATGCTTATTTGCTGTTTTCCCACGTGAGCAGAGGAAAGCATTAAAAAAGCATTTGTCACAGGTCACTTGAAATACAGCTCTGTGCAATCAGAGAAGAAAGTCTGCATTTCATTATTGACAAAGTGATATATAAGTTCCTTAAATTCCTCACTGAAGTGAAATAAAACTTCATTTTTTGGCAAACCAGTGAAAGTGCACCTAACAGTGGAGATAAGCCCTTTAATTCAGATTCTATCACTACAGAACAAACACTGTAGAATTTGTATATATTTCTGAAAGTTAGAAATAATAAAGAAATGATAAAGATATGCTTCCTGAAAGGCAACAGCTCCACGTTCTCGAATGAGCAGTGAGGCGATGGTTCACACCGCAGCCAGCACTGCTGAGCCAGGAGTTCTGCACCAGGCGTCCCCAGCCCAGGTCTGGGAGCATCACCCCATGGCTGTGCAGGAGAGGAGCCATCAGCCATCACTCACCTGCAGCACAGCTGCAGCCCACTTTACTGGCTTCAGCTTTTTGCAGTTCATCTCCCCATACACAGTTCCCTTTGGGCAGACTTGAGGGTACAACCATCATCTCCAACTTTGAATTTCTCATTTTATAACTACATGGTACTTTCTGCTCCAGTTACATGAGCCAGATGCAGAAGCTCCGCCATCCTTAATCACAGAAAAAGTTTGCAAATCACAAATATGCCGCCAGGATATTCCACCTTCAGGAGCTTTTCACACATTTTCCATAATCTCATGAGTATTCTTACTGACAACACAGCACGTACCACTCTGCAACTCTGCAAACAACTCTGCAAAAAACTCTGCATGTATTTAATGCATGTGTTTTATCTTTTAAATATTTTCAGCAACTGAACACTACTTCTATCAATCATATTCAGTGACTAGAAATCCAAAACTGTATGACTGAGCTGGGATTTTTTCCTTACTATATCAAACTATTATAGACGCAGTATATAGAATCTTTCTTAGTATATTCACTCTATGCATCTGTGGAGGCTTCATTAGAAATCCCACTGCATTTAAAAAATATATATATTCCAAACTATTTGAATAAGTGATGAATAAAAGAAATTTCATACATCTTTATTAATGAGGTCATAAATCAGGGGGCTAGGCTAGGAAGAGCTCGTACTTATTGATCATGTTGCATCACGGACCTGGAAGAAACTACTAAGCAGTTTCCTCTTCCTGCCAATATTCTAAATAATTCAGAAAGTAGTCTCAGATTGACTTTTCATCCATGCATATCCCTTTTAAAATATATGCTTCCATATATTTTAGCAGTGTATCAAATCCATGTAGTAGCTTTCTCATCAGCTCATATTCCCAAGTCACTGAAGGAAAACTGTGTTATGATTTGGGAAAATTTGGGTATGCTGCACCAAACTCATGTTAAACAGGGGCATCTCAGTTACATCAGGAACTATAACTTTCCTCCATGACACCTTTATGATTCTCCTCCCCATAACTCTCATTTGGTGAGGGTTAAGGAGACATTTTTTGCTCTTGATGAACAGCTTTTTAGATGAACTTGTAACTTACAATTCTCAAAGTTTTCCCTTAATGACTTTTTTGTGCCCACCAGAAATAGCATACAGAACAGAAATTCACCCTGCCTCACTTCAGCTCTTTTCATCCTCTGTAACAGCACCTTCCTCACTAACATAACCTAAATATGGACACATTCTTGAAATACTAAACACAAACAAAATTTTAAATACAAAACTCATTAGAATTTGGATATATTTAAGCATATGGACAAGACCAGTCTGGGTGAGGTGCTTTTTTTGGTATTAGAGTGGGAGCATTGCTCTAAAGATGGAGAATATAAAAATCCCTGCCAATAATTAAACATCACAGTTTGGTATAATAATTTGTTAATGAAGATAAAGTATGCTGGCACCAGGACCACAAAAAGCTATTTTATGATTCTGACCCAGCTCTCCTCATACCAGCTACCGATTGTCACCCCCTGTAGCTCTAAGCCACATTTGCCACCTTCTTCCACAGAAAACGCTACAAGAATCCTTCAGCCCAACACACCAGCTTTGCTGCAACTCCTTCCCAGCTTGCTGTTAACAAACAGCACAAAGGACCAAGCCATGCAGCAGGGCTTCAGGCTTCAGGAGCACTTTGCATTGCCTACTTGTTTTCTTTGATGTCTGATGTATCTGGTTTCCAGAAATGATACGGATCTGATCCTGATTTCTACACAACACTAATAGAGCACTAATGGAATTATTGTAAAAATACATTATTTTCTATTTCAAGCTTTACTTACAACATAGGTTGTATTTTATCTGATCATGCTTTTATTACTTAATGTTTGTTGTAATTGAATCCACATGTATACCAGCTAACAGTAAATTAAACAAATTAGTCTTCGAATCTCAAACATTTTATAACATCCACATACACTAAAACATTTTCTAGCAAACTCCCTCCGTTCCTACTTCTTACTAATCAGAATAAATTTGTTCTTTTTTGGAAGAGAGATAATGAGCTGAGCAGAACAGAGACATACACTCCAGTTAAGTGTATTAGCATAAATATGTAATATTACTTTTAATTATTTCCTTTGTGGAAAAAGATTAACTTTAATTGGCAAATATTTATCCATGATATACTGAACCAATACACTTGTCTGAGGGCAAGGGAATGGAGATTCCTTCAACCTTTTTGACCAGCGACCAGCACTTGGCTCATCATGCTGCAGCCCCAGGTAGCAGTGGCAGAGAGAGGCCAACAATGTGGTCACACCCGTGGCCTTCCCCATCTGGTCTTGAAAGCCAACCAGCACATTGGAAATTGCATTTGGAAGATGCAAAGCTATGGCTGCTGTAAGGAGGTCTCTACTGAATGGTAATGCCTGCTCCGTTCCTTTAGGTATTGCACTCTTCTCTCAGGTTTGGGTACCATGTTTTGAAAGAGAGACATCTTTCTTTTGGTTGGATTATCTGGACCTGACAGCCACAGCAGTAAAGCGACACAGCTTCTCCCTGCTCATTTCTGTGAGAGCAAGACTGAGATTTCTACCTCGCCCACACTGCTAACAAAAATCATTTATTACATTTTAGTAAACACCATTCCTATTTCACTCAGATTCTAACACATGCCTCATCTTCATAAAAGCTTGCTGCCCCTAATTTTATTTTATGCTTTTATGGAAACTCTAAGCTTCCTATTAAATGGAACTTAGTCTTCCGTGTTGCTTTGAAAAGTACTGCAACATCAGCCATTAGCAAACAGCTAAATGCACTCCTGACATACGTTTGATATCTCTGTCTCTGAGGAGGACGTGAGTCCATAGACAAAAAGCCTGCTGCTCTGCTTCGCAGTCAACTTATCACCAAAGAGCTATCACTTACACGTACCTCTGCAATGACTATGTAGAGGATATTATCTATAAATTATAAAATACAGTGCTGCATCTCCGCCTGAAATGAGGAAATGCAGAAGTAGCTAGCATACAAAACATCTGTGGCAAATGCTCTATTTACCTGGGCATGTATTAAATGGGTGCTGAATATGGTTCCTTTTAACAAAACTTGCAGATCATTTCTTTAGCTTTCAAATTCTGTAACAAGCCCTCTGAGTCTTCCCATCTATTGTATATTATCTTATTTTCAGCAAAGACAATTAGTCTTATACTTATTTGTGACTAAGCACTTACACTTGGTTCCAAACTTGCACTAATACTGGAATCTGCATATTTTAAAGTATCTTCAGCACAATAAAACAGAGCCTTTGGGAATACACAGTGCAGACAGTAGGAAATCAAGCAAACATAGCATTGTAAGCAGTACCAATAATTTCCTCTGAGCCACCAGCTAATTTTACACACGAGATCCAGAAAACACAGTACGTTGGAGGCATCCCAATAGCTCCAGGTGAACAGAAAGAGGCAGCTGCGTATACCTTGGAATTCTCTGACATTTTATACTATGTGTCAATGAGCTTAAAAAAAAAAAAAAAAATAGTAACAATTTCCTGATCCCTTGTGACAAACTTTTCAATTTTAAAAAGCCTGCTGCATTGCATTAAGCGAGCCCTAAAGTCCACTGAGAAAGAGAGTTTTACTTTTTAAGCGATGACATCAAAGCTGGTAACAGTCAGAACTATTAAAAGTTGATCTTGACAAATCTTAACAACAAGCAGGTCTTATTGGTTCCCCTCTCAGAGCACTCATTTCATCCTGGGTTTTATAATACCAGTTGAAAGGTTTAGGACCTAGTATAAAGAAAAGTAATGCAAGAGACCAAAGATGAATTATACATAGAAAAGTTAGAGATTGTCTTGAAAGTTTTATGAAAGTTTCCAGTGTGACCTTCTCAGAAAACTGAGAAGTGGCCATAATAAATCTGAGGTAGTTCTTCTCCCCTTCCCTTTGGGATTCACCAAACTGATTCCCTCATACAAAATGTTGTGTATGCTAAACACCAAAGGCTCGATGCGTTGTGCTGTGGCTTTTTTTGCAGACTCTTCTTTTGAAACTGTTTAATATGACCCAAAAAGAACAATGCATCCCAGTACTATTTTACTTAAATCCACATCATTCAATTATTTTAATTCTAGCCATCAATTCATTAATTTACTTTTCCCTACAGTCATTCGTAAAAAATTTCATTTTATTTCAAATATTGTAGTAAATGATTTCATCAGATATTTAAAAAAAGAAAAAGGAATAGTAATGTGGATTTCATTTCTGTCTTAGCTCCTGCATATTTATTATTTGTGCATGATGTATGTTTTTGTACCTTTACCAGTCATAAAAACTGATTTTCTGAAAATCAGACAGGAAAAAAGAAGACTCAACAGCTTAAGAATTTAAGCTTGTTTTAGCTATTTGCCAGTAACTTTCACTTACACCTTCAGCTTGTTGTTCATCTACAGCTTTTAAAAAGTGCACATTTAGCCCTACTATATAAACAGTGCACAAAGCAAGAACTGACCAGTCGTTCATTTCACATTTAGGGTTCATGTTGCTATAGACAGCTACAGTCCAAACTTCGTGGGGAAAATGTAAGTATTTTTTAAACCTTATATCAATTTAATTTAAGATTAGTTGAGAAGAGAAAGCAGATGATTTTTTAGATTTATCTTGCAGTTGCATGTTTCATACCTTCATCACACACCTGTGAGCTTGGAGTTCTTGTATGTGGAAACAATTACATCAAAATCATATCAAGTCTATGGATTTGCTGCATACTTCAGGAAGTTAAAAAACTAAGCATCTTTTACTCTGAAAGTATGAATAATTTAAACAGGTCCCATAAAACACACAGAAAATAAATATAGAAAATTCACAGTAAACTAAATACTGCTACTTGAATATTTCAGCATGACAGAAAAAATGATTTGAAAGGTTGGGTAAGAGAACTTTGGGAGAAAGTTCAACTTGAGTTATTGATTTAGAAACTAACATACTAATCTCTTATTATTTAAAAGGAGAAATAACCTTCTATGGAAGATAATCTACTTGTCTTATATTCTACATCTCCTGCAATAATTTTCTTGCTGCTCATGCATAGATAGGGTCTTATCTAGTCCTTACTGAAGTCAATAGCAGGTTGCTTGTTTGTTTTTTAAATAGCAGCTGCATCAGGTATCTACAGGGAATGAAAAGTGAAAGGATTACAATTTTGACCCATTAAAATTGATCTGTAAGAGGGATTTTTTTTTTCTCCTGTTATGTCCAAGTGATAAATTGGTCTTTCAGTTAAGGCTGTGTGAAAAACTGATTTGTTGATCGTAGTCTGACCAAAAAATTGGAAAACTACTCACTTCATTTAGAATATGCCATGATTTCTGTGGTTTGTTCTCTCTTCACCAACACAAAAAAAAAGTTTTTCTGGAATGTTCACTGACGGGAAAGAATCAAATAGGAAGACTGAAGGAAGCCCCATTTCCAAAGGGACGGGGCAGCAGAGTTCTCTGTGCAAACACATGCCCAGAAAGGAGAGCTGGGCAAGTCTCACATGCTGCTTCAGAGGGACAAGGATGACACCAGCAACCTCACAGCATCAGTGGAATCAGCAGGGTGTCAGATCCCTTCTGCTTTCCATCTTATACTGGAATGCTCTCTGAAGGGTAGAGTGCCAACACTGAATTTGGTGGACATTCACACTAATCACAGCTAAGCAGAGTTAGACTAATGTGAAGCCAAAGTCAAACAGGAATCACCTTTCTGAGAAGAAACAGGAGGCAAAAACCAAAATTAGGTGTGTGTATCTTAAAATATATATTTTGAAAATAAACTTGTTGCCAACAGAAACACTTTCCCACAACTCTCCAACCCTACAAGATCATGCTTGTACCTAATTACAAAAGTTTCAGTAAACAATGAAGCATTCAAAACTTAAGATCCTAGATGACAAGAACTGAGAGAGTTTTTCTCTGATCCAGACCTACTGATTAAAGCATCTCTAAAAGATCCTGTGAAGTGACAGAACTGACCTGCTTGGTGGCTGAAAGTGCTGCTTTGTCAGGAGCACACCTCTAGGTACAAGTCCCCTTTGCAACTCTGATTACCAGAGTATGACTGCAGTCTAAAGAGAATAACAAACCAAACAGCCTGCTTTAAAGAAATAAAATTTATTTGACAGTTGAGCAGCTCAGAGTATCCCTTTACTTTAGCTTACTGTATTATGCTGTGAGATTTGTGCCCATGCAGTATGTTAATAGGAAGTGACTTACAGTACCCCCACCCAGCTCACTTGACCCCTTCCAACCCATGACAAGCTGTCACCAGTGAGACATGCCTGCACATGGCTAAGTCCCAGCATCCACCCTCAGATCTGCTAGCAAATATCCATTGCTTGTAATGAAGCCAAGGAACTGTCTTGCATACTCTAAGTAATAAGGAGTGTAAGGGTAAAAAGGATTGTGACAATGTTCATTTCATAGCAAAAAAAATCTTAAGAGTGTCTTAGATCAATGTTTCTAGCAAAAAAGTAGATCAGTAAATGACACAGATGGGATGCTAACACTGAAAACAGATACAGTCCAGGGTTTGCACAGCCTGAGTGCTGACACTGGGGAAAACGGGCCCAAGGATGCGCCCGGAGCCTACTCTTGCCACAGGACTTGCCAGTCAGCCTCACATTTACACTGCTGCCATTTCCAACAGAGCCTGGGCCCTTCTGATCCAGGCTTTCAGAGTCTCTGCTCTGTCAAGACAAGGAAAGGGCCACACTGAAGTACGTTGCTGTGATCAAGTCTGACAGGCAGCACTTGTGTGTGCCCGTATGGATGAGTCAACAGTCAACTCCACCAGACAGAGAGGGAGAAGCTAAGTGAGGGTTCGGAGCCACCAAACCAAGAGACCTGCAGCCAGCCTGCATCCTGGCAATAAAAGCACCCAATGGAAACCCTACCACAGTGTCTGGCATCCTGCCTGGCTGCACACACGAGCCGTCCTTCACAGCATTACCGTCAAAGCGCTGGCACCGCTCGCTCTTGGTTGCTAAACCTTCTGAAACCACTTTAATTCGTGCTCGACTTCCATGCAGCTTTGAGTTCATTAAAACTGGAATCTCACTTGCCGCATTTTCTTTTTTCTTCCTCTTGTGATGTATTTCATTTCAATAAATATGAATAATCTGAAATTAGTTCTCTCATCTTCAACAACAACAAACTACTTAGAGGCACGTTGAAAGGATTAATTCCAAAGTACTCCAAAAATGTCAAGTGCTTATTAATTACAAGTTAATTGGAATAAGAATTATGCTTTGGTAAATAATAATAAATTAGCTGATGGGCAAGAGGGAAGGAGAGGGAACAGTATTATTAACATTTACACTTTTTAAAAGCCTTTTGAAGAAAAATTTTGACTGCTGATGTTTAGTGAATTTACTTCTACAGAGTATTTTTACATTTGTGGAGGATTTAAAATTATATTTTCCTCACCTGTCACCTATGATTCACTGTTGGCTTCCTCTGATCTACAGCTTGGAGCAAAATTCTCCATGAAGCATGTGTTTCAGCATCCATTCATCTCATCAGAGACACTTTTAGAGACAGCCAGATTGCTCATGGAGGATAAAGTACACATGGGAAGCTCCTCTACCCTGCAGTGGGAGTAATAATAGCTTTAGCATTTGTGAGGGTAGACAGGTGTGTAACCCAGTGTAGTGGTTAGAGGTAACTGGGATTGAAAGAGTGAGATTGAAATCTTTCCTCTGCAGCCAAATTCCCCACTTGATCTTCATCTGTTCTTCAAGGCTTCAGTCAAGAAAATCAGCTACTTGCTCAAAATAACACAGCATTAATGAGTTTGTACTGATGTACACAGCTATACGCCTGAACTAAACAACTACGTGTAGCTAGATACAGCCAAATACCAAAGTCCAAAGGGCACAAGCAACTCCTTCCCCTCTTCAAAGCCCACTTAATTCCTCTACAGCCTTTCTGCAGTTTCAATACAAATCTGTCCACTTAGTCACTTAGTACAGCGTCTGTGTAATGGTGTTCATGCCACTAAAGGGCTGGATATGGAGCACAGGGTTTGAGACCTTCAGCTCAGCCAGGGATTCAAGAAGTGCCTCTTTCTCAGACTTAGAATGAGGCATCATGTGCCAGCTTGAAACTCAACCCTGCTCTTTTTGGCAGTGATCAAAGCATGTGGAAGATCACATCGTGAAGAGGAAGAGCTTCAGTAACCACCTCCCAACTGCAACGTCCAACAGAATTTATGCCACACCACCGTTTCCTTTCTTTTCCCCCTCACTACAGCCATACAAAAAGCACACATCTCACAGCTGAAGGAACTGGGCTTTGAGGTTTTTCTTGAAAGAGAAGCCAGCAACTCTTGGTCCTTCCTATTGCCAGGCCCTGAAAATCAGGTGAGAATGAGCTCCCTTTCTGTTCAGCAATAGCTCAACAGCAGAGCCTGGGCCTGCTCTTTCCTCACCTGAGGAAAGCCAAGTTTCTTCCTAGGAGTGTCATGGCTGAAGAAAAGCAGAGGTTCTCCATACCAGAGGAGCCCCAACCCTTCCAGCCCAGCTCAGCTCCAGAGGATGCTACACAGTTCCCTGGCCCAAGCTGTGACACTACTTCAAGGAACTTCTGCTAAGTGTTTGAACAATTTCAATTCTACCTTGCCAGTTTAGTTTGACTTTTAGTCATTTCAATATATTACAGATCTGTTCCTCCCTTAATATAGTAATGTAACTGACAGTAATAGGATTCAAAAGTCATGTATTTTCACATCAAAGCCAGAATAAGAAACCTTTATGATTTCACTAGATTTTTTTTTTTTCCAAAAAAGAAAGTGCAAAGTATTAGGTCTCATATCTATCACAAATTGGGATTTGACTGTTTTACAATTGCATGTAAATGTCAAAAAGGATTATACATTTATCATTTTCTGGTAATGCAGATCGAGCTTATTTTTCTTTCTAAGTGAGCTCATGGGAAATTATTTCAGACAATGGGTTACCATTATTCTGGAGAAAACTGACTTTTTAAATCCCTTTTGGCTTTTAAAATCGTATTTTAATAACAGATTTTTTTTTTATAGTCTTTGTTACCAGAACTTTGTATCTTACACATGCAGTTAGTTAAGCCTCTTAACAAAAAGAAAAACAAAACAACTTTTAAATCAGAAACGTTTTTTGCAGTGTTCTCCAAACAAAGAAGTGCAATTGTTTCTAACAGCTTCATTGCAATACTAGGCAAAGCCCTTGAGGGTAGGTCAATAGACATACATGAAAAGAAAGGTCAGAGATCCATCAGATGGCAGGAATCTCCAACTACACAGCACTCTTCTCTGGGATGCATTCTTAAGTCCAAGACACTCTCCCTTCACTGGCTGGCCCTTATACGAGCCCAGGGGGGGCTCTGCCCCAGGCCCACCCCTTCCAGTCATGAGGAGAGCACAGGTGATATAAATTTATGATCTAATCAGAGAAGTAACATGACACAAAAGCCTGTTTCCTCTGTTCCATATATAAATTGTCTCATGAATCTATGGAGTATAAATACAAGAATTTACCAAACCATAAGCAGCGTAGCGGATTAGTGCTTTACTATCAACGCATGATGCTTCTGTCCCAGCAGTGTGAAATCAAATAAAATTCATAAGAAATTAACAGAAGCCATTGAATGTGAAGGCTAGAGGTGTTGTCTTCTAAAACAATGGCTATATTAAAACTTAGTAACATTCTTTGAAAAACATACTCGGTAACCTGGAAGAAAATGTGCTGGCACTTCCTACCAGTGACAAGCAGAGACAGCCTAATTTAAAACTTCTGGACATCTGGATTTCAAGGGGTGGGAGTTTAAAAAAAAAAAAATCAGTGTCCAACAATGTTCTCAGTTCATCTGCCTCTAGTTTTGACAGAAATGCCAGTAATATGCCAGTATGTTAATTGATTGCTGCTTCATCACTTGCACCAAACGCTCTGTACTGCTCGCTAGCCTCATTATTGTAGCTGCATAATTACAGACTGAAGTGCAAAACTACTGATAGCACGCCGAGACTTGTATGTTAAACAGACAAACTGGATGAGGGCCCTGTGACATTATGCAGTTGTATTCTGAGGAAGAAATTATAAGGAAATGATGATATTTGGAATAATCTATCTGTCAGGAGTTTAATCTCGCCTTCTCAGTAGTATCCACTGAGCATGTGTGTCTCACGTTTTATTCAGAAAAAGTTCTTTATTCGTGGACCTGAATTTTCTAAGCATTTATAAATCCTCCTAATTGATTAGGAGCCACTACAGATAGCACTGCATGAATTGTACAAAGCAGAGTCCCCTTCCCACTGAGTAGTTTGTAAGCGATGGATGGGACAAGATCTGCTGTGTGGATACCAGCAGGGCTGCACAAGAACGCAATGGGATTGTACATCTCTGGATGGTGGCAAGAGCCCTCTGCTCCCTGCTGCAGTCACTGGGCATCCACTAACAGATCACTGCAACAGGCAGCTAACGAGACAGCAGAAGGACTGCACTGATGCTGAGCAAACACAGTTCTGTATAGAAAGATTGAAATTAAAGATGCACCCTAACAAGATATTTACAAAAAAGAAAAGAGAGGAAAAAATTACAGTCACTAAAGAAAAAGTATTTTTAAGTGCAATAGTTGGTCTGTGTTTGCTGGTTGCTTTGTGTTATAGGAAGCATTGGTGCACAGCTTTGGGAAATGTAGATTCATCCCAAAGCTCTGTGTCATTCTCTAACAGAAATTTTTTTTAGCTCTGAACTTAATGACAACTTCAGTGAGAGCTGAGGTCCAAGCTGCCCAGCTTTGTTCTCTTCTACTTTACACAAAAGGTCAAGACTGCAAAACACAATTATCTGCCATGGACGCTTCAGCTCTGCGCTGGGCACTCAGCAGGCACTTGGGAAACAAGCCCAGGCACCTTCGGAGTGCACAAGCTTCTTGCGTTTTTGCCCAGTGGGATTACTTTCCATCAGAAGCTTGCATTTCCCAGCTGAATATACAACCGAGAGCAAATCTGAAACAAACGCTCACGTATGCACCACTGAACCGAAGGGAAACTTTTACAAGCAGAAGAGCTGTCAGAGCCAGTAAAACAAGAAGTCATTCTGAAATGAAAGGACTAAATCAAGATTTTGTTGGAAATGCTGAAATCCATGTGTGAAGACATCGTTCTGGAAGTCAAATCTCAGCAAAGTGGTGTCGCTTTATTTTTGGATACCAAGTTCTCAAAACTGACATTTTTCCAAGCGTTATTTCTCTCTCTGACCCAGGCCAGGCTTTGCTTTTACCTACTAAAAGTTAACCGGTGTCTGATTACTGCATTCTGTATGATAAATCACGAAAGAAGGATTTTTACAAAAAGCATGTATTGTAACTAGATAGTTGTCATCTTTTTGATAAGAAACCATCTCAAAGAAACAACACGACATTCCAAAAGGTACAACAGAAAATTCTCTGTGGTTCCTATTCAGCTCAGGAACTTGTACGATTGAAGCTCTACAGATTCCCAAATCATGTTGGCGAAATGAGATGTCTAAATGCATTTTAGATATTATTTGGGGAACATCCTGGTTGTAGTTTAAACTAGCACAGAATATGGCCAAGTGCTATAATACTTTGTACTTCTGTAAACCTACAGCATATAAAAGCAAAGTTATAATCATAGACAACTTCACCGGACTTTCTTTGCATTTAGACTCAAAGTTAACACGCTTTTTTTGAGGCAATAAGAATCATTTTTCCCCCCCATTACCTTACAGAAAAATCACAGAAGACAACTGTTCTTACAGTTTTGAGATATAAGAAACTGGAGGTGTAAGTCCTATTCTAGGTATGTTTTTTCTTATTTTTAACCAGACCTCTCTAGGCTTGGGAAACTCTTTCCATCTTCACAGGCATTCTACAAAAATTAGTATCAAACCAACTCCCAAATCTTAAAAGCAGCAACAAAAATCAATACTACTCAATGAAACTCTCTCAGTAAAACAACTCTGCAACACTCCTGAAACATCACAGAAATGTTATTAAACTCAACAAGATCCCATTCCAGAAAATGAAGGCAGTGGGGGGCAGCAGCATCCTGGGGAGGGCAGGCAGGGCTTCGTTGCTGGATGCCCAGATTTCTAGTAACAGTGCTTTCTGTCATTTAGACACAGAAAGAGTATGAGGATGCTGTTGCATAGCTCTGGTTCATATTATACAGTTCAGATTGATGTGGAATAGGTAGGTGGAATAGGAAAGCCTAACGGAAAAGATCTCATTCATAGAAAAACATTCATCTTGAAGGATATAAATTATGCTGAGCTCTCGGTCTCCGTAACAAGTAGAAAATACAGCCCGAATCAGTCAGTCTTAGGAGTGAGCAAAGAGAAAAAAGCACATAACTGAGATCCTCTGACCCACTGCGAGAACACCAGGATCCCCTCAGCAGTACTGCAATCAGTGTTTCTTTTCAGTGGTCTCTCGAGCAAAATTACAGCATTGGTTTGTTCTTCCTGAGCTGACAACTCTGAATTCTACAACTGGTGGGGTTACATTCATGCCTGTGAAGAAATGCTTCACTCATTAGTGCTTTTTGTTTAAAGTCACTAATCCTATTCATCTTTCCCATCTGTTTGAGGATTTCTCTGAACAGAGGAACAAATGAGGACATTGCACTGCCTGAGCAGTTGGAGGTTTGCTCCACAGCAGGCTGCAGGAGTTTCTTGTGCGTCCTTTGAAAGGAGAGAGTGACTGCCATGGCAAGGCAGTGCAGTCCCATGTAACACCAGGATTCCACAAACCTGAGGAAGCAGGAAGCAGCTCAGTGTCACAAATAAAACTTCAGCAGGTTGTGGAATTCAGCCGTGAAACAACGATATTCTTCCAAAATCTATTCGCCTGTTACACCAGGAAAATAAACGGCATCCGCAGGGCACAACTCCCTGTAGAAACTCATCATTCAGTCAAAAAAGTTTTTAAAACCAAATAAATCTTCCATTTTAAACTCCATATCTTTTCTCCAGGTACCTGAAAAAATATATTCCTACAGAAATTACTCCATTTTGCCACCTCTAAAGAAAATACTTCCTCAATACCTATTTGCTCCCACAACCATAAAGCCTCAAATATTCCTTACATTACTTTACAAATCTATACACCCAAACAGTCTTATTAGGCACAGCATACCCAATGCCTACCTTTTTTTTTTTTTTTTAACTTCTGAATTTAATAGCAACTCCTGTTCAAACCCTAATGACTTGTTTCATGGATATTTAGTTGCAGCATTGCAGCAGTTGTGTGAAATTAAAAAGTAAAGAAAGGAATTGCTAATAGAGGAGGTGGCATAACCTTTCAGATAACAGAAAACAACTGCTAATTTTTTATTTTTATTTCTTCGTATGTGTGCTTAAGAAAATGCTTTTTTTTTTTTTTTTTTTTACTGGAAGATAAGATTTCTCAAGGTGATTGCACCACAGTTGCCATTTCCAATGGCAAAATATTTCCATCCCCAGAGCTTTTCTAAATACTGCTTGGGACATCAAGCTTGAGAAAATGTTTTCCTTCTTCTTTGGAGAATTAAATGCATTTCACTGTTATTTTTTTTAATTAAAAATAGCTGCAGTGCTAATTCAGTAATGAGCAGAATATTAACAGAATTTAATTGAATACATTCTTTTCACTTCTTTTCAGTGTCTCAAAACGTACCACACAGTGAAGGAAAAGTTTTGCTACCAGTAAGGGAACATCTTGCATTCCTCATCTCTGTATCCTCAAGTTTCTTTTCTTCAGTTCTGGGTTTGTTCTGTTTTAAGCCTTTCCCTGTAGCTGCAAGCACATTCTGAGTGGATTTGCCAGCTTCTGTTGGAACACTCATCCATTCAAATTTAGGGATATGCCTCAGTGTTACTTTGAACTGGAGTCTCATTATATTTTAGGTTTGACAAACGTTCTTTTTTCTCTCTTTAGAAATTCACTAAAAAGACAGCCTGAGGACCTCTCAATACCGCCCAAACGTTTTATTGTGACTAAGCCTCTGAAGATCTTCAAGGTGTTCCATAAAATCTTTTCTTGCGATTACTGAGTAGTTCCTTTGAGCGTAACAACTCTTGTGGTGAAGTATTTACCCAAACAGAAGAAATCTGATTTGTTTCTCTCTACATATTTGAGAGAGTTAGCATTGATTTTGTACTTCCTCTGAACTCCCAGTGGCTTTTAGGATACCACACTGTGAGGTGCTCTAGAAGATGCTGGAAGATGCTGGGAGGCCCAGCTGTGTAGCCAGCTGTGAAACAAGAAGCCTAGTTTAACCAGTATGGAAGATAAGAGTAGTGAAAAACTTTGTAGCAAGCATGAAGATCAATGTGAATGAGCAAGGGTATCTGAAAGGTTCAGAAGAAAGAGCAGAACAGGCTTTAAGAAGCAACATCAGTTAATAACTACAGCAAGAAAATGAAGAAGTTCCTCAGGTAAGAAGAATAGGACTAAAATCCCTGAATAATTCCAACAAAGAAAACGAGTTCCAAAGTTTTGTTTTAGATTTATGAATGCTAAGAAAAATAGAAAGACAAAAGGTCCCAAACAAACAAAACTTGTTCCTACAAGGCCGGAGTGGCACATTTAAAAATCATGAATATTCCCCTGTCAAAAAGAAGCCTGATGACACAATGAGATGCCAGCATCCATCACGCTACAAGATAGATACGGGTGGATTCTAGGTACAAACACTCAGGGACTGTGAGCATGTGGGTGCAAGGCTGTGAGTGAACGACAGTAAATATGAGGAAGATTAATTTTGTTTAAAATAAGTAATAAAACCTTGCATTGAGTTTTTCTGTTCAAATGTCATTGAGTAGGATTCAACAAGAGACTAGCCAAAGGAGAAAAACAAAAGTCAAGAGAATATTTTATTATTTGCTCTTAAAACACCCTTGAGAGAAGTAAAACCTATCTTGCAGTTTACAGAAGCACAAAGCTAAGTGATGCTGTCTGTGTGCCTGGTGACCTGCCCATCTCCAAATGAATCCCTGTTGACGTTGGTCCTTCACCACACTGAAATGATACAGACATTAACTGATATTATGACTATTTCCCTGGTCCTTTTCCTTTCTAAAATAACTTGTACCAACATAGGTGAAGTGCACCGATCTTCAGTCTGGGTGCTGACAGTGACCCCAGCACTGCCTAACCTCCACTCATTTCTGGGAAACGTCAGCCATAGTTTCTATGCTCAGGGTACAACTTCTCCATCCAGCTTGAATAAATCAAATTGTTTTGAAATAACATCTGAAAAAGTTGTGTGTGGAAGTCTGAGTAAATGAGATTAACCTATTCAGCAGGAAAACCTGCTTTTCCAGTTATAAAAATTTAGCAGAAGACATTGAGTTCATTTGGCTAAAATAACTGAAAATATTTATATATCTGAAGGGAGACATTGGCCTCTTTCGGATAGGAATTTCACTTAGATGAGGGTTTGAAATATTAAACTAAAAACAGGCAAAAGCTCTACAAAAGCTCTACATACACAAACTTTAGAGTCAATTGAAAAATCTATGAGGGCAACCTACCTAAAACACTACTGAAATGAGAATTTTATTTTTCAAACTTGTCTTAGCTCTATTCAATTATACTGAAGAAAAATACAGATCAAAGAATTATATAAACCAGAGACATCATAAAACAATATCCAGTTGAGCAGGCAAAAGCACATATCTGCAGCTCATTGGAACTCAGAATGAGAAGATCTAAACCGAATAACCGATAAAATGTTCGTGGTTTATTTAACTCACAAGATGAGGTTGTTAATGCCAGACTGCTGCACAATTTATTTTGTGCACATGACATCAGCTTTGGAAATACGAACTGAGGTCAAAAACCAATGCACGTTCTGGATGATATTTTAAACAGCACTTAATATGGACTGAAGTACATTATACACTAAACAACACATTAAAAAAAAAGAAATGTACTTTAATATATCTTCCCTCTGGTACTCATCTGGACTGTTTCTTACACATGCTCAAATTCCTATGGTTTTGTTTGCAACAGGATGCAAACAGTAGGAGAATTTGGGTTATATTTCTAATGCAGTAAGTTAGTAATCCAATCTGCTCTGTATTTTTCAATAATCTGCACAGTAAAACTGAAGGGCAAAACGTCAGCTGGCTGTTAATGACTATTTTAACATTGAGTTTCCTGTATATATAATCATTTAAAGCATCTCAGTGCCTTACAGGATACTTAGTTGCTCACAGTGATGTGGATAGAAGAAGGGATACAAATAGTGGCCCCTCACCAGAAATTCATATTTGATTGATAGGTGAGAACTGAAGTTAAATAAAAACTTAATTCAATAACGCAAATCAAGCTCCACGCTTGTACACGCTCCTAATGCATTTGGGTAGAAAGTGGGCACCTCTGAGACATGGGACAAGTACAGCAAGAGATGTGCACGCTACGTGGCTTTGCTAAGCAGGCTGCAAGTTGGGCACAGTCAGAAAGCGTTAAGGGAAAAGCATGCATACGTGGAAAGAAGGATCCTGAATAAGTGATGCAGCTTTAAAGCTACACATTTTAGTCCTCGCTCCCTCCCCTAAGGAGAAAAGAAAGCATGTTGCAGATTGGGAAATTCATAGACGTGCTTTCTTTCCCAGCAATGTAAGTCACTCTGTAGGTACAAGTAGCAGCAAGTGGTGGCATATGCTGTGATTCACAATTACTGCAGTATGGGAGTCGTTAGAGGTTTTCCGTGTTTTTGACACCAATATGACAGATAGAGACAATAGGACACACTGATGGATAAATGATGGGCTTTGAACTCTTGAAAGTACCGTTTCCTTCCTGTAAATTATGATTTTCTACTTGTACTGTCATAATATCTTCAAGTTTGGGTCCATTATGCAATACCTGTACAACAGCATGATACAGCTGTACTTAATTTGTCAGCAAAAAGAATGTGCACTCAGCTACTGCATATGCATACAGCTGTTAGCAGCAACAGTCGCCTTTACAGGATGAAGACCAAACCAAAGAATAGGATAAATCCGACAGACTATTATTAAATTGCTGTAGGTATGGAAAAGCATAGAAATAGATGTGCAAGTTTAGAAATTAATGAAATAGATCTTTGAAATCCTTCATACATAATCATGTGCCAAAATGTCAATGGACATTCCTGAAAGGTGACCCAGCATTGCCCTGAGCATCCACCTGGAACAGGGCAATTGCTGAAATCTATCACCATAATGATACTGCTGCCTTACAATATTTAAACCTGCCCTTGTTGCAGGGCAGACCTTCTCCACTCACTGCTTTGTGTGTTTATGACTGCATGGACTTCACTAACGCTCTAATGCCTAGTTTGATAAACCATCACAACCCACCCCTAGAGGACCATGCTGAGGGGTCAGGCTGTCAGAACATCTTCCACAGAGCAGTTGTGTCTGACGGAAGCAGGTTGAACTGCAGAGTGTGGCACACATCCCAGAGGCTTGGCGGATGCATCATTACACCAACGCACCTCAGCTGTCATCACTGCCAAGAGAACGCATCAAAGACCTCAAACAAGAATGATTTGACCTCTGTGGGAGGAAAAAGTGTCTCTTGCATTTCCCAAGCCGTTTAACAACAGTTCCAAATCCCAAAGGTTTGATTTAAACATGAGGATACACTATCTTCTAGTTCAGTACATCTTGTTTGCACTTTAAGAGAATAAAAAGCAGCCCATGCACAATGTACTGCTTTAACATAATTAACGTTATCCTTGCAGTAGAAACAGAAAAACATTCATGCATCACTTGATCGACAATGAAGTGAGAGTATCAACACCCACTTGAAGCATTTTCCCCAGGCTTCAGAGTCCCTCCCACCCTGTCATAAGTCATTTATTTACATTTCTTTAATTCAGTGCCTCAGTAAACACTGTGAATTCTGGGTTTTATATTAACCAGAGAAACCTGCCTAGCGCTGTGGCTCACACATCTTCTACACTTTAGTTACTACCAAATGTGAGGAAGCCAAGTCAAATGCAGTGTCTCCCACAGAACAGCATCCCAAAAGCTCACTCATGGAGCCATCTACTCCTTAAAGCACAGGCACTTGAGTACACTACAGAAGGGTTTGTAACACCTTGAGAGGGCATTTCCACCGCCCAACCCTATGTAGCCTGCATGGGTAAGCTGAAAGACTATGACTGTTCACCTGTGGTTCTCTTTGCTGCAGCAGAAAACCAAATGCAGATAAAGTAAAGCACATGTTCCTGGGCAGGAAGGCTGATGTCCTTGTCTAGTTTTCTCATGCATTTCTTTATGATGCTAGAGGAGGGAAAGCCTCAAAACTTTTCAGCAATAGATCACTCAAGAATGTTTTGCACATAGCAAATTGTTACACTGACTTCCAAATCACATCCAATTAATTTTCTATCTCAGAGATGAAATTTGAAAAAAAAAAGGCAAGTTGAAGGAGGATGATCGACAGTTTTATTATTACTTTCTATAAACTTACAAATAGTAAGATAAACTAACGAAGTCAGGGAGTTCCACTGTAGGAACTTCAAAGGAGAGTAAATCCCCATGCAGAGAGATTACAACAGCTTTGATGTTCCTGAAACAATCCCTATTTTTCCTACAAGTTTAAAAGAATATTTTTTAGTGAATAGGTAACCTTTGGCAAATAGCAATCTTCAAACATTTTTGATAGTATCTGTATTTGTTCTGCAAGTTATATGTTAATAATGTAGTAGTCAAAACATGACTATTATTGTTGATGTCTGATAAGTGAAAACAGTATTCATAATAGAAACTCACGTAGAGACTGAGCTTACACACGTTCCAGTTAATTGGTACAAGTTATCTTTTGTGACCACTAACCTCTGGTTTTCAAATCAGTTCCAGCTGTGTGCAGCCTAACAATTATGCGAAGAAAATGCTGTTGGGAATGTCCAGCTACAAAGTGGAGCTTTACAAACCTGGCACTGTACAGCTCTGAGTGATTTGCTTAGATTTTCCACTTGTCTGTCACTCAGAATATTTTACTGTTCAGTGAGAAAAATTTGTAGAAGCAAACCCTACATACCTGCATGTTTTGTTGGATTCTTTTCATTTATTTTATCGTTCATCTGTGAACTTCCAGAGCTGCACTGAACACACCAGGTGTTTCCAGACACCATTACCCCCAGTGGAGTGGGGTGTCTGCATTAAAATATTTTCTTTTTCCCCCTTTTTTCAGGTCCATGCTCCCAAGAATTTTCCCATGCAATTCTTTCAAGCAGATACACTAGAGATTGTGCTCAGAAGAAAAGCAGGTGGCAGGTTACCCACTTTCCAACATTAGGCAATGTAAGGCTCTTCTATTTGAACAGCTGAAACACTGAGTTTTTAATATTACAAAATCATCTCCTGATGTGGTGTAAGCACAGGCATTTTATAATGACCATCAGAGTGTTATGATTGAGGGTAATAAAAACTAGGTATATATCTCAGAAATTAAGAGTAAGTTTGAAAATACAGAAGTAGTGCTGAAAGTGCTGTGGCAGCTGACTGCTATACCTCATTATTTTAAATATTATAAAAATATTCAAAGCTGACACATGAAAACACTGCAAGGCAAGGGGGAAGAAAAGTAGGCAAGATTAAGACATTTTCTCAAGCTGCTATAAAACAGAGCTATTAATCTATTTTTTATGGAAAACAGTCAAACTTAATAGGTGTACCTTAAACAGATGAAATTCATATAATGTGTCACTAATAAAGCATTAGTCTAACAAAATATGATCCAAGCTGAAGCTTTTTCTGCCTTTTCTTTTCCCCTCATTTATTCATCTGCAACAATCTTGAACAAGACCAGGAATTCTATCCTATCCATTCCCAGTCAACAAAATTTCACTGATTTTCTTACGAAGCAAATGGCTTCGCTGGGCTGAGCCATGTCCAGGCACAGGAGACAAGCAAAGCTCCACGTGCACTCCAAGGGCAATGCAGAAAAACCCACCCAGCTCACGCCATGGAATAGCAGCACAGCTGCAGAAATCCAGCTATGCATTTCAAGCCATATCTCCAAATAACTTAAACATTTTTCTTTTAAAACTGCTGAAGGTGTATCCTGCTGCTAGCCTAAAAGTTCAAGCACTCACCAGGCTCATCTCCGGAAGGGTCTCACGTCTACATCATCTTTTCCCAGTGAGAGAAATTGCCCTGATCTTCCAGCATGGGGATGCACAGACAAACCCTCCCCTCTCCTTCTGAAACCACAGCTCAAGGCAGAGAGGAATTCAAATGCAGGGAATCTCAGAAAAGAAATACCAGAGGAAAAATATCCACATCTTCAACAGTCATATTTAAATTAGGTTCACCTAGATAAGCATGACTACTTCACCTACCCCAGCAGGGTGAGCTGAGCGGGGCTCTGCCCCAGCCCTGCACTGCTGCCCAGGCTGTGGAGCTCACAGCTGGCCCATGTTGTTCCAGCTTTTGTTTCAGGTCATTCACTCTTTGAAACACTATTTATAATTATTTTTTCTTGTCTGGGTGCCTGAATTGTAGTTTTTAAATCCACATTTTCTTTCTTTAAAATATAAAATATATACACACCTGCCTTTTATTCATGCTATTAAGAACAAGTTAACTTTCTGCTGATTTGCCTAAAAAGTAAAACTTGCTATTCATCTGACAACGCTGTGAACACTGCAGTGACAACTGCAGCCTCTTTCATTGATTTATCCTAAGATGCTTTGCAGAAGTTCTTCCTTTTCCAATAAAATAAGTGCAGGCCATTAATTATCTTTTCAAAACAAAGCACACTGAATTTCCTCATACAAGTTTGCACTCTTTGAATGAAGTTACAATATCAATTTTCCAATTTTACGGTCTACTGCATCACACCAAATATAATTTGTGGGACTTCAGCAAGCCAATCCATGTACACATGCAACTTTCCTCAATCCACTAACATGCTGATATAAAGCCTAAATTAAGTACTTTGACATCTTAGGGTTTCAGTATCTTAAATCTCAAAACAGGCAGTACTCCTATCTTACAGGAAATACAATGAAGTGTCATTCCTTCACTATCGCTATTATGTTAACGTGAGATTGCAGTTCTGAGTAAACCAAAGTGCCTATTTTGTGCTCTACCTACAAAATCAGTTTGTACCACTGCAACAAATCCCCAGGAAAACCTTTCTGCATCCTCCTTGCTCTCTTGTCCACCAAGGAATATGTGAGAAAAGTCATGAGCAAGAAAAAGAGCAAGGCCACCTGTTGCAGTGCCTCTATTTGATTAACAAAACAAAAACATGCCCTCATGCTGATTCTTTCCTGCTTTTCACATTTCACTAACTCATGCTCTTCAGTCAATAAATAAAACAAGTCAACCCAAAATCCAATTTCTATTTCTTTTTCCCTAAAAGAGGAATTTCCTTCATTTGTTTGGCCTGGGAGCAGAATTAAGTACTTTCAATTGCCTATGCACAAGGATAATGCCATCACATTTCAAGAAATGTTCTGTTCTTCAGAAAAATTGAACTCCACAGTGTCTGTAAAAGGCCCCATGGTTGCAAGAACCTTATTTTTGCTCGTGTACCTGAGCCCTAGATGTCTTAAACTTATCATAGCATGTAAGCAGTGAAATCACTGCTCATTTCCTTCACTTCTTTCCATCCCATGGTTCTCTGACATTTGCAATTCAGCCTCCTTTCCTCTTTCTCCACCTTTATAAGCACTCCAACACTGAGTGTTCTGACACTTTAGAAGCAATAAATGTCCTCCTCCAATGCAAGGGGCTGTTATACACAAGGCAATTACTTCTAGGACTTTATTTGGCTACTTACTTGTTTTCTTCCCTTATGACCTGCTTTCTGATGAATAGCTGTCTTTTATCCTAAATCTAATTATTTATCTAATCAAGAAGTTCTACTTTGTCCAAAATAATTAGCCATGTAACTATTATACAATCCTGTGATAATTTTGAAATATGTTGGTAAACTCTAAAGTACTTACCATCTGTCACTTTTCTGGTGTTTATTTTTCAAGAGTTTGGCTCCACTAGAAATGACCACTTTTGATGCTGTGCTGGGTGCGGTAACCACAGCTTTGGGGATAAACCTCTTCCTGAGCCTTCACAACTCAGATGTCGAGACAAAAAGTTTGGTTTTCCTCAGAATGTTCTTGATGGGCCCCTCTCACATTCGCTGAATACAGAGGCCTTACCTTGCTTCAGACTCGCCTACTTCAAAATACAACAACGTTTGGCCAGATCCAGACATTTCAATAGTTTGAGGTCATTTTTATTTTCAGATCCCCTTTCTTATCATGATCTCATTTCTGTTTCAAATACTGTTATTCATCTTTGGAAATTCAGATTCAGTTATGCCTTTTAATGCTTTTCTTTCTAAAGAGAGACAAAATGGCTTTTGGTTTTTTACGCAATATCTACTTTCTCTAAAGAAATGTCACTGTCTGTTTTTAAAGGCCTTACTGTTTCCTTTGCTGATTTGTAACACATTTAAAATATAGTCTCTTTGCTTATATACTGTAGCTTTATGTTTCCTACCATCTGGCCAAGTAGTCATTCTCCCCTCATGCCATATTTCTACTCCTCCTCTGTACCTCAGTGATGTATTTGGACTGAAAAACCATCATAAAATCTGTCAGTTGAGGAAAAATAAATAAAAGCAAGGAAAGGGAAAAAGCCCTTGAAGATGGTGGGGTTTTTTGTCTTTTTATTTTTATTTTTTTTAAATAAACTGAGTCATCATGTACACTTTCTTACAAATTAAACTTGATTTCTTTCTTTAACGGCAGACAAGCATTAGATATTTAATCATATACTTCTGACATGCTGCCCCACCTCTAAAAACTAAAATAAAATTTTAACAGAGGTACCATTATGTCATCAGGTTGCATGCTTCAGCACTAAAACACCCTACCATCACCAAGGGCTTTACGTATGCCACCCAATTTCCGCCGTGTGCCTCTAAAGGACAGGTAGGGCAAGGCACTAAACCAGTTCAGCAAAGTAATCTGTCCTAAAGATGCCAAGTGATTGGTCTCAGACAAAAGCAGGGAAGTTTCTGCTTCAAAATGGTGGCTCAGTGACCAAATTGTGATTGCTTTTATTTGTAATTTTAGGGTGTTTCTTTGTAGAGACTGACTTAAAAGAAGATGATGAGTTTTCCTCAAACACTTATGTACAGATTGAAATTTTGTGGCTCAATCCCCAAATTTAAGTTTGATTATCTGAGTGTGTTAGATTAATGTTCATTTGTCTTACATCTACATGACAGCAACAGGGAAACAGTAACAAACACACATCTTCCTGTGGAAACCCACTGCAAAACTGCTATTCAAACAGAGTGGGAAGATGATTACACCTCAGATCCGTGTTTTTAAATTACTTTACTTTCTCTAACAAGAAATCCTTCTCCTCCTCAGTCATTGCCTATATTTCTCTCAAATGAACAACAAGAGAAAAGGCAAAGCAAAACACAACAACCAGACTGCAGCCCAGAAATGACGCCAATTCCTTTTACTTATTATGTTTCTTTCCTGCTATCTTTTTAACAGCCTTCCTCAACAGTCAGCCCCATCTCTCCTCTGAGCATTCTTAAACTATTATTCCATGATTTTATTTGGGACAGTAGGCCTCTGTTTCACATTGATTTTGAACGGTCAGAGAAAACTCTAATTAACATCACGTGGAATTTGGATACAATTGGCTCATACTGTTAAAAAGAAAAAAGGAGGAGCCTTGAAAAACTGCAGAGCTTACGAACTTCATACTGCAACTTCTGCACATTGGGTGACTTGCTCTTAGACCAATTAAGTCAGCAACAAGATGCCTGATAACATGAAAATTGCCAGAAATTACATTAAAATTTATTAATTAAACAAGACTTTCTGTCTGTGGAAATAGCATCTCTATGGCAGTCATATTGTGGGGTTTGGGGGTTTTGTTTTGTTTAATTTTGATGCAATTAATCTCTAGTATTCTCTAAAGAGAATATTCACTGGAATGATACAAGATTAAGTTTCTGACGATCCTTTCTGGAACCTCAGTCTTCTATAACATGAATCTCCCAGTACTTCTGCTTCTTTTTTTTTTTTTTTTTTTTGCTGGCCATATTTCTCTTCCTAAGACTCTTAATCATTACACGTCCAAGTGCAAGGTCCTTTTTACTTTTCTTAAAGATATACCTCTCCTATTAAAAAAAGTGGAGAAAATGCAAAGCTGCAAAAGGGTTTGGCAACTGCAGAGCCATCACTCTGTCCCCCCTACTCGCTCACCCGCATTGTGTTCAGTTGGGAGCGTGTTCCCCAGCAGCCTTCAAAGCAAGAACAGAAGAATTAGCATTGAAAATAGGCAAGAATATTTTAGTATCCAGATTGCTGGAACAGATTTTTCCCAGTGAGAATGATAAAGTCAGGGAACTTTTTCACGTAAATCAGCATTTGAGTGATGCTCACTTTACAGAGGTCAAAAAGATGCCTGAGTCACATATCAATGAGGTTTCCCCAAACCTTTGAATAAATGTTCACTTGTACTGCTCAAATAGAAACAAATTCATAACTCTTTCAAGGTTGGATTTGATAACCGCCTCGCTAGATTATGTAAGGAAAGACATGCCATTAGTCAGGCCATAAGCTAGAAGCAACAACAGAACTTGTGTTAGGGGATTTTATTTTTTGTATTTTTAAGGCCATTACAAAACGCCAGTCAAAAAGATCTTTGTATGTATACCTCAACTCCTAAATGTGTTGCTTTTTAGTCACAGAAATTAGGAACACAGCTGCAGAACTTTTAATGTCTTGTAAAGGCAGAATTTTGTTCTGCAAAGAGCAGTTAAATGCTGTCCCTTGCACATTGCACACTCCCTGCTATACAAGATGCTAGCTATGCTCCTCTGTAGCTTTGAGGAGAAGTTGTAGAAGAAAGACTATTCCATCTCACTGAGCTGTATTCTCCCTGCTGTTTTGTGAATGTTGTTTTATGTCATAAATTGTATCTTTTTTTAATGTTTTGTATTTAAAAA
>WBMW01004327.1:35072-180716 GCA_013396635.1 Penelope pileata | reverse complement strand
AAAAAAAAAAAAAACAGCAACCACTAGAGCCTGACCTTAACAAGAGGTTTTTCCTCTTTCAAACTTTCCTGCCTAGAGAAGTTTATTGGCCAGTCACTCTGGAAAGCCCTCCTTGAATGCCTGATGTCAGTGGATGAAGTTCTCTTCAAGCAGGACACCCGTGCCTGCAAATCTGAATGCCCCAGTCCTGCCCCAGAAAAACTTTCTTGTACAAAGATCCAGCACCATGTACAGCGATACAAGGAGACCCAGAGTTGGGAGGACCAGGAGAGCTGCAGCACACTCCTGACAGAGATCTCGAGGGGTCTTAGGACCATATATGTTGATAGTGGTCCTGCCTACCAGCCCAGGGACCCAGTCCTTCAGCCCAGCTGGAGCAACAGGAGCAACATCCTGACCTTTCCTGAGCAAAAACTGAAAATTGACAACACAAGAAAAGTCTTTTCAAGATCCCTTACCCTGCATAGATTTGTGCCATTATGGTGCTGAAGAATTTTTCCACTGTGCACAGTATTTTTAAGCCCATATTCCACAAGGGCTACAAATAACAAAAAAAATGCTTTGACATATACCACTCAAGTGTGAAAGTAACCTTTAGCTTTAATAGTTTGCTCAGGAACTATCCTGGTGGTTTTAATTAGCTAATGCTTCACTAAGATCTGCAGTCCCCAAAAGAACATAATAGTTCCATGAAATGGTTCTGTTTTAATTTCTCTGGTTTTAATGTAGCCCACAATCTCCCATCCAACATCCCAACTGTAATTAGCACAGCTAATTACCAAAACTGTATGAATCGTAGATGCAGTTGCAACAGTAAGTACATTTAGGGTATTTCTACATATATTACTGATATTGCAGAGTTTGTGTTATGAAGACACAGTAAGTGGAAGAGAGTAGTGGAAGAGAGTACCAATGCCACTGAACACTCATGGGTCCAGCAGAAGTGGAGGGAGGGGAGGGACAGGGAGGTGATTCTTATGAAACTAGCATGCTGCCTGAACAAATTAGGTGATTTCAAGCGTCCCATGTGCTTAAGAAGTTGTTACATAAAAATTTACTCACTAAAAAATGGGAGGAAAGAGAACACACAAACAGCTGTCAGAACGCTGTGATTTAAAACAATTGTCTTGGAAGTGAAGAAAAATGTACCTTATAATCTGTAAAGCACATCAACAATATTAGTTCCTGACAAAGAGACCATAAAGTCCAAAGCCTATTAAAAAGGTTTTTCACAACTTTGAGATTTGATAATAAATTCCAGTGATGTGAAATCCCCTTTTAATAGGCTTTGGATACTAGCAGTAACATTTCCCTGCAGTAAGTTAGATTATAAACTGAGTTTACAGATCTCAGGAAATTTTAGAATGAGGCAACTGAGCAGAACTCTCCTCCCTCAGATCTGTGCAAATGCTGAAGACAGTTAACTCTTCAAATTTATATTTCAACAATAACTATTAATTCCTGACACAAATAAAAGAATTCCCCTTCTTTGCATCTGTATTGTATGAAGTATTGCAGAGAGAAATAAACCTGTCTATCCAGGTAGACCCTGTTAACTGAGAAAGAAAAATAAAAAGTTTAGCTGGTGATGCAACAGCACCACAGATATCCTGCCATGTTATTCATGCAGCACAGATGCTCAGTTTCACAACTCTGATCTTGTTTTTCTTTGGGAATATTAAGCAATTTAAAAACATGACCTTGGGAAGAAAGGTGGGCTCACAGGGAAAACAACACTTCAGGGAATAAAAGTTAACTCATGCCAGCACAGATTCAGATTTAAGCTACGACTCTTGGACAACACTAACAAAAAAGTGTGCCACGTTGTATTTACTACCGCAGTACAGTGTGAGTTGCCCCTCGCACCCTAACATCTGGCTTGGGCTGGTACAGCCAGTCAACCTGAAAATTGCACCGATATCTGGGATCCTGTATTGTTATCTTATCCTTTGACTGGAAAAAGATCAGATCTGTCTGCTGCCAAGCAAGCGTATTAACTCCTGCAGTAACAGCTCCAAGATAGAACAAATATGGATGTGCTAATGTTATAAACAATCCAGGAAAAAACAAGAAATTGGTGGAGAATACAAGCTCTGTATCGATGCACCTTTGAACATTTTTCCCCCAAACACACTGCTACTTTCCATGGGAAATAGGGATATGTGCATTTCTGATTGGAAGGTCTTTTCTCAAAGCTCTATAGAATACCTTTTTACATTAGGAATGCAATTGACTTACATTTGGAAAATAATTTAAGATGTCAGTCTTTTTTTTAACAATAAATGTTACAACCAGCATTGGAGAGGCCGCTCATCCCACCGTATTGTGGGGCTCTGCTCTGGCAGATGTCCATAAACACGCTTTAGGGCACTTTGCTGACTCGCAGTGCTCCTTTGCTAGCGGTGGGCCCTCTGCACTGCAGCTTGGTTTCAGTGTTTTGTCTCAAGCTTAGCATCTTGATCAGACCTTCTCAGTCTCCCATAGCCCTAATTGGGGCAGAGCCCCCAAAATCTTTCACTACGGTGGGACAACATATAAGACAGAAAAATTACTTAGAGGTGACCAGAACTATCACATTTGTAAAGCAGATTACAAGGGGAAGCCATCCATTTCCCACAAACCATCATGGCTTTCTGCATGTTACAGGTAACAATGCCCCCTGTACCATTTCTACACCAGAAGGGTTTCACCTCTTTGTCTGCATGTGATGCCTCCTGGTGCAGAGATGACAACCCTGTAGCTCAAGGCTGGGATTTGAGAGATCATAATCTGGAATTGTTTAAATGATTCTTTTTTCCCTGAAAGATTTAAGATTCAAGTTATGCACCAAAGAAACCAAATGGAAAAGCTGACCGATTAACAAAATTCTGTGAGGTAAGTAAGCAGCATAGAAGACATATCGCCATGCCTGTAAATCCAAATTTTCACATGGTTTGCCTCGCTAAGAGGCTTTCTGTAATAAACAGCAAGCAGCCAAGTTCACTTAGAGGCAAAATTTCCATCTATGTGTTTGGTGAAGAGTATAATCACATCAGAGTTTGACCTACATGAAAGAGGATTTCTATGGGTGGCAGACCATTCTGCAGCTGCGTTATTCCATGAAAATTCATTCTATGGAATACATTCTGTGGAGCTAAAGCAACAAGACTTTGACAAGGACCTCAGATACAGAGTTCATAACTCTGCAGGTATTTTGTACAAAACCTGCAGAGATACGTGAAGTTGTGATCAGCTGAAGAACTCCTTTGTGTTTGGCAGAGCCTTTGTCTTCCTCTTTTTGATTGTGCCTGGCCATAGCAACCACCAAAACTATGCAAAACTATGGTNGGGGGGGGGGGGGAGGAAGAGTAATCTCAATCCAAGTGTACATCTTGGTTTTGGCATTGAATTTTCAAGTAACCATTCAAATTGTTAGTTTTTACAGTTAATGAAAAAACTTGCTATGAAATATAATTAATAAATAAATAAAATATAAATAAAATGTAATCCACCCACGTGGCTTGCAAACTGAAGCCGTAGATTATGTAATTAAAATTTTGAAGTATCATACATCTTCAAACATAACATTTACAGTTTGGCATTTACATGTCAATTTCCACCTTCTCTTTCACAGTGCTGTTTCTCTACCTTGGAAGAGAAGGGTTAAAGCCACAGCACAAACGCTGCTGAATTGGAAGGGAGCGTGGCGTTCTGCGGGGAGGCGAGAGTATGCACATAGTTCATTAAATAATGTGAGTACTAATGAGAGTTTACACAAATCAAACAGTGTGTTAGGTAATTGTAATGTTGCTTTGTGGTGAACCACCTGTCAGGAAGCACTTCCAGCCGAAGATTCAATCTGCTGCGGTGCCTCCAGATGATTTCTAATTAGTGTAAACTTCATCTGTGGCATGGAACCAACATATTAAAAAGGTATGTGCTTTTTTGTACTTTTGCTCGCTCTCCTCTTCCTAGTGCTGTGAAAATAGCTTTTTCACACAATCCTTTGAAGATCTGTTACCAAAAGTACTAAGAGAAGTCTATCACGCTCATGTGAGGAAATGACAGCCTTTCTTTCCTACAAAGAGGGGAAGAAAAGCTGAGCTCTGGCAAGGAATGGGGATGGGGGGAGGAGGGGTGGAAAAGAAAGAGAGACATAAAAAACACATCCAGTTTGTCACCAGATGTCTATAAGAACACCAAAAACATTAAGAAGGTTTTATCTGGGGGGGGGTTGCTTTTAAAACATTAAACACTTCTGTCAAAGATAGTGACGGATTCTCTTCGAGCAGAGCAGCATAAAACGAAGATTGTCTCCTGCTCTACAAAAGATACTGTAATATGTAGAGGACACCACTCCAGGGCAGCCCTACCTGCCTGTGATCACCCCTCCCACGGTGCTGTACCGGAGCCAACACTGGGACACACGCCATTTCCTATTTGCTTGAAAGGGGCTGTCAGGAAGAAGCACATCCATATTTAAACAGTGCTGGTGTTTCTAGTGATGCATGGTCTTACAGCCACGGTCCTACATGAGTTTTCTGCCTTTATTCTGTCTCTGATTTAAAAACCCCACAGATTAAGGATAGCAGTCCTCTCTCCCCGCTTTGCAGACCTTGCCACAGAGATGCTGTGTTGCTGCCTTGTCCCCTTACATAAAAAACAGGATTAACGACCAGAGCTCAAAAGAACTGCTGCTTTAATTATACTTTTAGACAAAATTGGGAAGCATTAGAAGACTCTCAAGAAACTCGAGCGGGCCAAGTATCCTTTTTTACCTTGTTAAAAGGAGAATGTTGGCATGAATTGTAGTTTTTAATTAGTGAAGTCAGAAAACCTTCTACTCCAAGTTACCTGTATGGTCTAGGAATGCTTAACAGAATGACAATTAGATGCCGTTAGGGTTTATGGGTTATTCAAGTAATATTGTTCATAATTACCAAAAGCCCAAATTCCTTCACTCTGTGTGAACTACCTTGCCTTTGAGTCCCTCAACAACAACAACTAGCAGAAGATAACAAGCTGAGGTATAACAAAAGCTGTCTGAGATTTTCTTCATCCCTAGAAAGCAATCAAGATCTGTGTGTTATGAGTTTCCCTGGAATGATTGGTTATACTCATTAACTTGGACTGCGCTGAGAGTGTCATTCACTCAATTAATCTCCAAGCATGGGGACAGTACTTGTGAATCATCTTGCTATTCCTTATTGCTTGGTTAGCTGTAATTTTGTGCTCTACTACTGCTCACTGTTCGGAGAAGTTATGGCAATGACAAATGGCAGCCACGCTCATTATGGCTACTTTGGCATTTTTGTGGCAACCTACAACGGGGTCTTTCTCATCAAAGCTCAGGAGACTGAATCTTCTCTAGTAATAGTAGATAATTGTATGCTCTGGAAGTAGTTGAATTGCTCTAAGTCAGGTTTCATTTTGCATTTCTAAGAGAAAAGATTGTTTCATTTTTTGAATTTGTTAACATGTAAGTTTTTACACCCCCAGATTCCAAACTTGAGAATTTAGCTGGATTTTGAATCACTCTTTTTTTGTTGTTGTTGTTGTTCTGTTTGGGCTATTTTAATTTTTTCCTAAAATTCCATCTCACTCCCTATGCCCTTCCTGAATTACTGTTCATGGCCCACAAGTTCTAGAGAAACTGGATCTATCTAGTCTGAACTCTCAGCAGATGAAAATCCACAGGTGTTGATGCCACCAGAGTATTAAAAAAAAAATAAATTATTTTATACTCTGGTAACCCCCGCTGAATTAGGGAAGGCTGCACTTGAATGTCAGCTTTTATAATAATAACGAGACAAGTAGGCTTTAAAGACAACTTAAGAGTAAAGGGAAATCATGGATTTCTTCATACTTGGGGAGCTGGATCTCCTTCAGCCCTACCCATATTGTTTCTCTGACTTCCTTCCCTCCCCAAAAAGAACCAAACAGCTGTTGTGATATCTTCCTTTAGTGGTAGATACATTTTTCATGCAACACACTTCTGAAAACATACTAAACTGACAGTCTGGTTCGCAGCATTTCACAGCACTGAAAACTTTTTCCTGACTTGTGCAGTGATATGATTTATATAGCATATTTATTCTTATCTATGGAGAATACCTTATAAATTGTACACATTGTCTTTACACACTTTGTCTTTTTTCTGCAAGAGGAAGGTCATCTCATTCATTTACATCAGAGAGAGCAGTCACAGCAGGAAAAAGAGAAACCTGTGTGTACACACACTCTTAATCTCATTCATAACCATATATCCACTTACACCACTTTTTATTCCTTTCCATTTTTATGCTCTTTGGAGAATAATATATATATCACTCAGTATGTCCTCTAAGTCCATGTCCACTGTTATGCTAAAACAATACAGTATTCCAAGTTAAATTACCAGGACTGGTCCAAAAGCCTCCTATTTTATTACATTGGCCCACGATATCAGAGGTAGATGTTGGTGGTACAGCAATAGAGGGTGAACCTTCCTGCCAATGTTCTGTTTCATGTTGTTGCTGTGTGACGGATGGCAGCAGAGGGACAGTCTGACAAAATGGTGTCCGACATGAAAGTGTGTATAAAACAAAGGTGTACAATTGAATTCCTCCATGCAGAAAAAAAATTGTCCCCATTGATGTTTGTTGGTGCTTGTTGAACATTTCTGGGGTCCAAACAGTGGATGCGAGCACAGTGAGGCAGTGGATTGTGCAGTTCAGCAGCAGTGATAGCAATGTGGTAGACAAACCGTGTTCCAGATGGCAATGCATAGCTTTCACACCACGAAATGAAGAGAGTCTCAATCAGCTCATGCATGCGAATCAGCTAATGGCGGTGACTATATTGAAAAATAGTGTTTTGTAGCTGAGAATTTGCTCTTTCAAGCAGTGCTGTTATGTTCTTTGTACCTGTTATGGTTTCCAAGGAAATGAATAGGAGGCATTACTTTTGGAGCAACCAACATAGTCTTAAAGGGTGACATACAACTCAAAATTTGTCTGGTCAGAAGTGGCAGCTAAGGGAAACCAAAGAAGACCGCCTTGGACAGGAACCACTTCAGACACCTTGAAAATTCCCAGCTGAAGTCGATGGGTGTAGGGCAAAGTCTTACAGTCTTATATAAGGTCTTATATACTGGCCATTCCTAAATCACCACCAAAGATACTCAGCCTCCTTTAAAACTCAGTATTCCCTCCCTTGGTAATCTAAAGCATGTGTTGTTCCTTACTGCTACTCATTAATCCTCTCCAACAGCACTGCTATGTACTGCAAATGCAAAGTGAAGTTTTACAAACCTCACTACTTCCCATACCAAGTAACTAACAGCACATCAGAAGCAGCAGAACTGCCCTGTGAGCGTAACGCAACACAATCGAAGCTATCACTGGGAGGCTTGAGCCTTAGTTTGAAAATAAAGGTGAATACAAATCTCAGTTTTGAACTGGTTTTCTCTTTTGAGTAGGGGTTTGGCAGAAATTGATAAAAAAATGGTTTTGAAAAATTTTTCTTTCCTCTAGATTTCTCCAACCTGGATATTTCACTTAAAAAGACATTAACCAAACCTTGACCATCTGATGCACTGAATCTGAATGTACCATTGTTTTGAAAAGCATAAAAGGAGCGGCTGAGCCATGTGTTTAATCAGCATTGCAGCAAGGATGACTGAGGCATGACTTTGTAGATGAATCGCCCAGTTGAATGAAGTGAGATGCATCAGGAATTGAAGACTAAGGTTCTTAGCCCAGTCAGAAGTTTAGAAAGAATCTCATTGGAATAAAACCCAGAAAGAAAGTCATATATCGGGCTGAGTTGCTTATAAATATTTCTCTGCATTTCCATTAGAATACCCGTTTCTCATCCAAAACTAAGTTTATGCTCATTGTGCAGTAAGTTGGGTTTACTCTTATATTTTATCTTTGTATGACAAAGGTTAAATAAAAGTATTCTGTGAGTTCTTGCAATTAAAACACAGTTTCCTGAGTTGCTTTTTGGTATTGGAATTCTCCCCATCCCACCTCTAAACACAGAATTTTCCTGCTAGCTCTATAACACTAGTATTCAAATCACCTTTTCCAAATTCTGTCAATATTCATTTCCTTCTTGTTAAGATGCAAACATCCATAGCCTGAAACTGGATGAACCTTGCAGCTTTGTTCAATATTGTCCAAAGTAACCCAATGATCAAAGTCAATGGAAGTCGCCTCTCAAACTCCATTGGCCTTTGGAAACAATTCTAATATCTTCCCATACGAGGTGAGATCCTACTGCTGTATCCTTGATAAGCATTTCAAATTCTTCTTAAAATTCATGAGGTTATTATTTCTGAAGGGCTACTTTGTGCAGACCATATTACACAGCCACCTGTTGCGATGGTGGAAAAAGAGAAATCCCACTCATCTCTTATTAACAGGTTTCGGCGTATTATATTCAAATCATAAACTAAGATGGCTTATGAATACTTCCTTTTGAATTAAAATACCAGTTTCTGATGTGAAATGGACTTTATGATAATTCAGAGCTTATCTTCACAGTTTGATGTCTTTGTCCTTCCTTAAACAAATAGTCTGCATATTAACACAGTGATAACTGTCCTTTGACTTATTCAGAAACTTAATTGAGTATTCAGCTAAGATTTTTGAGTTTTTAATCGCCTCTACCTGGTGTTTTATTGTTGGTCTCTCTCAATGCTTCATAACAGATGGAACAGAAATTTTAGAGGCATTTAACTTGCAACAAAAAGTTTTCTACCCTCATTTTGAACAGAAAGTTAAATACATTTTAAAAAATAAAAGCAAATCATGAAGGAAGCAGTGAAGGCTGAGAAGTACAGGTCTGAGAGTGTGAGCATCCTTCCTATTTACCCGCAGTACTACCAGGGCCTCTTTGGGTTGTTGTCACTGAAGTGACACCACCAGACTCGCTGCCTGGTTCCGAGATCAGCTGCAGAAAATGATTTCCCTTCATGATTTTGGGTAAGAATTCAATCTCTTTGTGCAGCAGCCTCTTGTTTTATACACGGAGTTTTCTTATTTTCATTACAACTTCTTTAAGAGTGGTGCAGCAAGAAAAAATACAAAACACATTAAGAACTTTAATTTCCCTAATTCGTGCATTTTTCCTGGACGAAAAAGAAGTCACTGCTGACTGAAATGAAAGAACCTGGCACACTCTTTGTGCAAGAACAAAACTGATTTTCTCTTCACTCAAGTCTCATCCATTTGACTCTTAATCTCCAGTAGCTCTGAGACCGTGATTCGTTTTTCTATCTACATATGGATTGTGCCACTTCTGTGATAAAACAATTCCCTCTTTGTGTTTGACTATTTTCTATTGCAATGAAGTCATAGCTAGACGTCTCACATCTCCTTTCCATTAAACATCATCATTCTACTTTCTTATTACATTCTACATTCATATTTCCAAGCTATCTTTTCTTTCTTCTGCATCAAAATACTCTGCAGACCTGATGGCAAACTCAATGCTATCTCCACCACTGATCTTTCTCTCTGCAATTAAAACATATCAGCAGCCAAAAGGAGCTTCCTCTCTACTCATTTTCATCTCACTGCTTCACGTATAGATGACGCTAATATGAGGACTTAAGAGCTGAACAATCCTCACAGGCATCTTAATTACCTAATGGAAATGGTATTCAAAGTACTTGCAGCGCTACCATGTTGTCTCCTGGTTACACAACCAAGGGCCAAGGATTACAGTCCTGTTATTTTCTCCAACTATCTTTGTTTTGATTATCGCTCAAATCAGGTAGGTGGGTGTTGACTTATATTTGCTCGCTTGAGGAAGAAGAAAAAATAGTAAAAACCACGATCTCGCTCTTTTTATTTTTTTTCCCCTCCTGAACAACATCTGAAATAACACCTTCTCCTCTTAGGCGGCTGACAAGCATTTAAATAACATCTTTCAGGCAAATTGAAAAGCTAGGAGGAGCAACATGTGTAGAGATTCAAGTAACTGAAACAATGAGAAGCTCTGCAGGAAAATGAATTTAATTAAAGTTACTCATGCAGATTCTTAGGCTTATAAATCTATAAATCTGAAAAAATCATTTCCCTTTCAATTAAGTTTGTATTTGTCATTTCAGAGCGATAAAAGCAACTCCCTGCTGACCAGGTTTTCCAATACCAAACAATTAGGAGGAATACATAATAGAAGGCTGAAAAATGCTTCAGCGGAGGAACCAAGCCAGTGAGGATTTACGTTTCTCACAAGCCACATTCCCAAGATCCACCATAGCCAAGTGATTCTTTTTGTACGTACAGATGTATCCGCTGGAGACGTTTCAAGACAGTGCCTGTGCTATGACTAACACCCTGGGGGGGATTCACATCACTTAACTTGCACTTCTTATATAATCACCAGGAAAAAAGTTTCTTTCTGTGGATTTTTCAGAACATCTGCATTAGATGCTTGATGGGAACTGCGCTCTCAGTGTCTTTCCTGAGCCATTGCCCAGAGCCTGCAGACCTCCTCCCGGCCCCGCTGCCTCCCCTCTCCTCCAGGAGATGCAGTGCAATAGAGGGAAGAACCAGAACGAGCAGCAACGACACTGCTGACTACAGCCTCATTCATTTCCACAAGCAAGTTTTGAACAACCACCTTCAGCTGCTTTCTGAAAATTCCCACACACCAGAAGATCATGGATCCTGGCAGCAGGAACACTGAGATGTCTTCACTGCTGCTCACTGGAGGTAGAGGCTGTTCTACAGGACACAGATCCAAGTTAACTCTGCTCAGTCTAAACTCATCTCCTGCTGATTTTCACCAATTTTCCTAGAAGCTACATTTCCCCCTCCCACCCCACTGTTGCAGCAGACTGTAACAAGTAAGGAGCTCAGCTGAACTCCTGACTTCAATGGTTGCAATCCAAACAATTCCCCCTTCATATTGTGTCAGAGATGGAGAATGCTCAGGATGCTGGTAACAGCTGCAGTTAGTTTGCTGTTCTGCATGCGCTCACGAAAACCGAATTGATTCCAGTGAGAGGAATCAAGGGCTCACAGTCTTTACTGCTAAGATTTTTCAAAGCAGTTTTATGGTAATCATACGCGGTAGCAACAGCCGTTAGCACTCACAGATGTGGTATTCACAGTATTCTGGTGGATCAGCTGTTTTTTCCAAAAATGAGCTTGAATGAAATCAAAGTTAATGTGAAGGTTCTGTTTCTCCCATAGGCTAAACTCCCACTGAGCTTAGCAAGAACTGAATCAAACTTGTGAAAGGTTTAATGTTGCTGGTTTTATTTGAAAGCAGGGATCCAATCCTTCTGCTTATCTGTGCATGCACATACATACAAACACAAAAACAATCCACTCTCTTCTTGACCCATCAGGAAGCTATTAATTCTGAAGGAATACAACATTATTTCTAGAACAGAGAAGCAGGTATTTTACCTCCTTCACCTCTCTAACATAGCCAAGAGTAAAGGGAGAGATACGTAGAAAAAATTTCACTAAACCAAGGAGAAAGCAGTCTTTCTCTGTTCTCAAGGAAAAATTGGATTTCACAACCTTTCAGAAACCTCACAACATAATCAAACATGGAGGGGGTGCACTGGGGAACACTTTTTTTCAAGCAACGACTTACTACTTCTAAGAAAGATAAAAAAAAAAAAAAAGCAGCAATATTCATATTGTATTTCATACAAATAAAACAGAGCTTGTTGTTGGTATCTAAATGGCAGAATGAAGTTTTAGTCTGGATTATATGTCAAGATTTATCACCGAAAAAACTAATATTCTTTGAATACTCACATCTTTATTTGAGTAGATTTCCTCCCATGCTTTCATTAATACCACCTGCATTCGACCAAGTTCTCTTTCCTCACAGTTGTGATACATCTTCCCCTATGATCATTATCATTGCTTGAAATTTCTGTATTCCCCTTCATCTTTTTCTCTCTCCTTTCTTGACCAAACAATATTTTCTAAGCACGTATACTTATATGCTATAGTAACAATTTATATTGAGTAGCTGCAGAACATAATTTGAAGAAAGCAATGAGAACAAATCCATACAGTGAAAATGGTCACATTACGTATATATATGCATACACAAACCAGCTTAATTTATTTTTAAATTTCTTTTGTAGCATCTGTGTGTTTACCCTGCACTACTCCAGAAGTTCATGTTTCATCTAATTTTCAGCAGACATAAGGAAAAAATCTTCATAGCGTCTCATCTGAAAGGTGTTAACACTTCACACTTTGAAAATTAAAGAAATTAGAGGAAACATCATATTCCTGTTTGGATCGTTTGCTTATTTCCACAGGGTGCAAAGCTCTTGCACAGCTGCTGTCGGCTCTGCAGAAAGATTTCTGAGTGAAGCAGGGAAGCTGGAATGGTGGGCAATATATACTCCCACGGATTCCCAGAAGGGCACAAAGCGGGCTCACCTTCTATTTGCAGCTGGACAGGTCAACAAGATGAGATAGAAGGGGCAACTGCAGTAGGCAGAGGGATTACATGCATGTTACAACCAGAGTAAGTACACTAAGCAGTGTGGATTGCTGGTCCAAACACAGGGACTGCCAGAGCAGGTGATTCATTGTCCTCCATTAGTGATCTGACATACAGTCTTGAGGCATTATATATGCTTCAACTTATCTACCTGAAGAGTTATGTGTTTGCCTTAGAAGGCTGCAGTGATGTAGTTACAGTAAGAATTCATTCATTCCTATTTTCCAGGGCCTGCCCTAGGCAGAAGCACCATGACAACGTCAGCCTTTTCACAAGCCAGCTTAAAGGAAACACTCAGTGTCATATATACACATTCTTCTATCAATGCTTGACCTGATGTCCCCGTGAGTCACATCACTAATTATAAGGCAATGCAGTTTATCAGAGCATATGCTCCTCTTGAGCGCTTGTTTACACACATGCAGACTTTGCGTAGACTGTGGGGTATAGTTCATTAGCAACCCAAGATGCCAACAATCCCTCCATGCTCAGTGAGCTACACACATTTTGACAAACAATTAATCAGAACTCAGTACTGCATCTGGCTTGTATTTACAGCCAAAGAATGAATCGGGTTGAAAAAGCATCCGAACGGATAATACTTCAACCTGATGACTTTGTAGCTGGTTTTTGTTTTCCTGGAAGGAATCTGCTAACATATCATGTTTGAGAGACCCAACAGACATTGAATTTATGAACCTTTAGGTGAACAAAACATATGGTGCTTGCTATGTTCCATCTATCTGGTAATCAGTCATTTAGCAATAAATGCAAAATAAAATTTGGCCGGCTTCTCAAGACACAACATCTGAGGAGATCAATTACAGATCTAATTTAGGCAAATATTTTGTAGCAATCTTTGTATTGTCTTTCTTGTTCCATGAAGTTTTCATTAAGCCTTGTGGAAAATGAGACCTGGACTCTTCAAATCATAATATGGATGTAAAATATCTGTGAGTTTAAGGCATGAAATGGTGGATAACTCTGAGATATCAACCAATAATAGCTCCAAGTTATACTGATTGTAATTATATTGCCAATATTGTCTATGAATCTCCACACTGAATAATTATTTTATCGTTTTTATACCTAAAGCTTCTCAGATGAGCAGATTCACCCTTGACTTCAAGCTGCAGAATTGGGATTGGGATCGGGACTGCTCCTGAGCCTCGATATACAGACTTCAGCCCAGACACCCCTTTCTCCTACTTTTAATCACAACTCAAACCTTTAGTGGGGAAAATGGTGTGAGGTTATGAATACCAAAGAGGTAGCAAACAATACCTACATTTTGGCTCTGCCTCAGGGAACACTAAGCACTGAAGTATCACTTGCAGTAAGCACATAAATCCACAAATCCAGACCTTTCCGTTTTCAGACACGACTGCCAGGACTGCCAGGTCATTTCTTACTTTGTTGTGTTGAACCAGCAACTTCTCAATTTTTCCACACTGAGAGTAAAGTCTTCAGGAGGCAAAATACAAACAAATTCTTGGGGGTCTTTGTTCAATTTATTAAGCTGGGAGGCATGAGTACCATACTGGAGTGCGGGCCGAAGCTCCAGGCCTCAGGACCTGTAAGCACAGGGGGAGTGGGCAAAGGCAAGGACCCCTGCTCAGGACTCTCCGAGTTCCTTAAAGCTCCATGGTGAGATGCATTAAGCAAGGGTGATGACCTGCAGTCATGTAAAGCAGAGTGTGTGTTAACAGGTCCAAAAAATATTCAGAACAACTCTTGCTATGTAACTCGCCTTTGCTCCCCAGTCTGTGCGTGTTCCCCACATCCCGACAGGGCTGCTGCAGGCTTCCCAGTGTAGCATTCTCCCAGAGTTTCTTTAAGGTCCAGGCAGCAGTTTCCCACCCAGTTTTCATCTGAAGTCCAACCATTAAAACTGTTTAATGGTATGGTGCCATACAGGATCAGTTAATGCTCTTTTGCTGGAGCAAGCACCTGGCCACTGCTTTGTATATACATCTCTCCTTCCCTTTCCCGTACAAAACCAGGCTGCTTAACACCAGTCTCATTCACTACTACATTGTAGAACAGTGAGAAATTATTAAAGACTTGAAAAATCCATTTAAGCATTTTGAGACTCAAATCCTCAGTTATTGTAATTTGTGCAACATGAGTGAACTTCATAAAGTGAATTAGAGCAAATGATTTCTCTGTTCAGCTCAAATATGCTCAGAAGATGGGTTCTGTATTACGTTACATCAGGGGAATTTAGTCTGAATGCTTCGGTAACACAGGAAAAACTGTGGAAAATTGGAAATTGAGGTTTGATTCTCTTTTTATTGTAATAAACTTTCTTTAAAATAGTGTTTTGTTCAGTAACATTTTCGTTTATAAAGTATTTATTTCCTATATGGTGTTTAGGATGTTAGAGGGGTGAGTTAGTATTAAACATTGTATTAGAGGTACAAGTCCTGCATGCAACAAAACAGCTTTTCTATATTGTATGTTTTGTTTTCAAACTTTCATTCATTCATTTACAGTCTCTTCCATTCTGTACAGATTCAGACTCTCACATTTTTAATAGCATGTTCAGTGCTTTAATACAGAAAACAATCTATATTTCAACACATGCAGTCTGTGAGCTTGACATAAAAGATAAGAAACAGATGTAGGCCCAGATGAAGAAATGTATCTATTGTGAAGTTTAAGGGAGGACTTGGCACAAAAATAATTGAAGTCAATATGCAGAAAGAAAATCTGTCAGCAAACTGCAATGCTTGACTGAAGTGCAGATAGATTTATAAAAAAAAAAAAGAAAAACAATTACACATAGGATTTATGTGGTCCACCAGTTTAAATGGATTAGTACTACATTAAAAGTGTTCTACTTTACTTCAGCCAAGTATTCACGCTGAATATAAACAAAGAAAACACTGAAGGTGAACCGCACATCCCTGAATGAAGCTTGCAATTGAGCAGCAGCGCTTTGCAAAGCAGCACAAAGCTGCTGGGTCGGGGCAGTGCTGCAGGCTCCCCAGCACCAGCACCGTGCTGGGACAGCCCCAGGCCCCACAGCTCGATGCATGTACTGGAATGCAGCCCTACATCCAGGGAATGGTGAAAGGGAGAAGAAGTTTTGTCTTGTAAACACCTATGGCCCGAAAGAGCCCTTTCGAATATAACACATTTTGTTCTACAGGTTCTATTAGATTCAGTCCCTCAAAGTTCCATGTTCTTGCTGTAGTACCAGAAGCGTCAATATTTTTTCCATACACAAAGCAGTCTCCTTTTCCCTGCTTCCCACTCTGAATGCCACCTACATTTCTCACATCTTACCTCCACCATAATCCAAAACCAATTACCTCTGATTCTGCTGTTTCCCAATTCATTTGATGGTAGCAACTCACAGTATAATTTGAAGTGAACAACATGTACATTTTCCATAAGCTTATGGTATCTCATTTTTATTTCATTTATTTATTTAAGTTCTGAACTTGACAGCATTTCTGTAATATTGAGCAAGTATCAGAGAACTAAATCAGCTCAACACATCTTGACTATCACTGCAGAAATACGATCGGTTGGGATTCTCTTCTCAACATCAGGCAATTGAGGATCAGTTCCTCATCCTGATGCTTTCCTTAGTGAAACCAGGAGGAATATTTTCATTGGCAACAGTAGGAACAGAAGTCTCTGAGGTAGTAAATTTTTTTTTGCTGACCACAGGCAGAGAGAGACTTGAAGACACTTTACCAGACCCCTAGCTGATCAGATATAACTTATTTTCCTGCTCTATATCATTTTCCCATTTCTTGGCCTAAGAGATATTGATGTATCTTTTAGAACAAACAAGAACATGAATTTTTGAAACATAAGCTGTGTTTGCTATGTGTGATACAATATAAAATACTGTTGTTAATTACCTTTTTTCTTCAGATCTAAATATTTACAGATCTGGGAAAGGAGCAACTACTCATTCTCCAAGCACTCTATCCATTTGCTGTTTCTGTAACAAACTAAGCAGTCCAGAGAAAAACTACTGATTTTTCTGAACTCATGGGCACTATATAAATTAAGTTAATACTATTTAAATAGTTTTAAGCACAGACTTGATGGATAAGCCTGGCTTCCTTTTCTAGGCAAAGCCACTTCATGAGGGAACATGCACAAGGACTGATGGATGCTCAGCATTTGAGTACAGAGCTAAGTGGGAAAGATGCAGACAAATTTTCATTTGAACCACTTACTGTGCCTATGGCAGAAAAAAAAGTCACACAAGAGAGATAGAAGAATGACCACCCACCATTACTGACATAAATATCTGGAAAGCAGACACAACTATCCGACAACATCGCTCTGCACCAGTGCTGCAGAAATTAAAAGCAAGCCAAGAAAAGCTAACGGGGATGTAAAAAAGACATCTTTGGAAGGAACTGTGAGGTTTTATACCACTAACACATGCTGCATTGCACATTATTGAGTTTATCTTAAAATATTTTGCTTAGGGAAGAAAAAAACACAGACCAACTTCATGAAGTTTTGGTTAGACACTCATGAGCTTGACTACAATCCACTTAAACACTTATTGTTTAATAAACAAATGACTTAGAATAAACCAAGCTTGCATCTTTCAAGTTAATAGTTTTTATTTTCCTAGGAAAACAGGAGTTATCCTTGCCTGCTTCAGATGGCTTTCTTTTTTTGCAGTATCAATGTAACTGCAATCTTCGATCATTCCCTACTGCTCAAGGCAATTGCAAACAAGCTCACACACTTTGAGCACATTTCTAATTATCTGGGATCTTCTGAGTGGTGAACTTGTTTCACTCCCATTATACACATGTTAATTGTTATCTTAAAAAATAATGAATTTATAAAAGTAATGATAGTTTGACATCTATTTAAAACAACCTTTAACCTTCATTCTGGCCTAAAAACAGTTTAAAAGGGCTTGGTTTGGGAATTAAAAATTATTATACGCACGTTGTATTTATATTGCTTTTGTATTTATATTTAGATATTGTTACTTCTGCTATCTACAGCATTCTTTTCATTCTTTTTTTTTCTTCCTGGGTAAGAGGAACATGATCGTTCTGTAGTCAAGTTAATTTCCCAACTCTTAGGGTGAAAAAAGAGCACTGAAGTTGTTGAAGATCAGAGAATTTGGAGCATGAGGCTGAGTAAAGAGACCCTCACACATGCACAAGGGACATCCAGTACATATTTCATCTGCTCAGTAAAATCCAACTTAATAAATTGCATCTTCAGTTGTTGTCACTACTCCTTTCTAACGCGATACAGCTGTTCCTCTACACATTTATTTACATTGCAGTATTCAGAAAGCTACAGCACCTGTAAATTAACTGTTGTACTTGGGATTTTATATATTTTATATTTTAAATATTTTATATATCTTTAAAATAATTTTATATTTTATGTCCTTGGGATTTTATTGTATCCTAGCCTAGGAAAGAATATGAAAGGCACTAATCCTAAAGCCTCAATATTTTATACTACTCTCAATAGTTGTGGTGATGATGCCAGTAGAAGCATTTACTTTAAGTGAAGAATTAAATCTGAAACAACACAATAGGTGAAAAGTTTAGAGTCAGCCCTGATTAGCAACTTTTTCTATAAATAGGCAAAGCCTAGGAAGTTGAGAAAGAACAATTACATTTGCTTGAACCACTTTAGGTGGAACCTGACCTGATTTAAGCACAAAACCAGAACAACTGGATTTATGATACTCACATTTCTCTGGAAGTAATTCTTCTTTCTGCTTTAATTCACTACAGAGATTTTAGTCTCAATGCATCAAATCAATTATTGTTTTCACATCCAAAATTTATGAAAATAACAATAGAAAAAACAGTATTGTGTTCATTTCTCTTACATTTATCTTCAAAAGGTTAGAAAACTGTCACTCATAGTGTGTTTATAAATAAAAATGCTTAGTTACATGACTGAGTAACCTAGTACGTGTGAAGGCAAATGTTAATAATTCTGAGTTGCTCACCAGAAAATAAGTTGAATTGGTTGCCTGAAGTCACTCTGAATTTTTGGTTTAATAAAGTTATTTAGCAGCTAACTCATCGTATTAGTGCCAATACTAATACAGCTCCTCTTGCACTTACAGTCCTGGAATAGGTGACGAACAGACCTCCATCGTTAACAGAACTGCATAAAGTTCTGACACTAGGAAGTTTATCCTTTTTTTCCTCCAGCTCTCAGTCACAGAAGCTAAGGAAAAACTCTAAATCACGCTCAAAAAAGTTTCATGGCACTGTTAATAGATTTTTAGCTTGTTTGACACTGCCTGCCTACTGCGCCAGTAGATAAGCTAGACCTGGAGCTTAGAAAAGAAAAACCACCACATAATCTGTTTCTTCTAGAAAATTACAGTAAGAAAGACAATTATATAGCCACCTGCCAGTTAGCATCTAAATGCAGAAACCAGAACACCTAGAGGATTCTTTATTCATTTGGAATGTAAAGAAAAATAATTAGACTTTTAGTAGAGAGGAAATACTGAAAAGACTAATTGAACTTTTCAAAATTAAGGTAAGATGAAAAATAAGGAAGAAATGAGCTATCATGCTTCGATTTGATTTTTTTTTTTTTTTAATGTTACCCCCTAGTGAGACAGCTCTGCAAGAAAGTATCTTCTGCATTTTACATTGCCATTAGGACATTAATCCTTTCCTGATTATTTACACATATTTAAAAGAGTTTTCTCATTTAATTTCATAATTTGAATTGCACAGAATGAGAGGAGAAAGTGATATATTCACAGGTATTGCAACAGAAGACTCGGATATCTTCTCTTCAGACAAGATCATCCACGATCTGAAGTTAACATTATTTTGTAGCAAAAAATACACTGGAAAAATATTATTTTAACCTTCATTATTAATAGAAATTAGGAAAGCTCTGTTTTTGTTAGTTTGCTTTAATGCTACTTTCTCCCTTGAAAGTAATTCTTTTACAACATTCTCAATTTGAGATTCACTGACTAGTAGGAACCTATGGATGAATAAGAGATGCTAAAATAAGCATTAACTTACACTAGATACCCAGTTTGGAGAACATTTTAAATGTCTTCTTAGCCTATATGACTGAGAGTTGGTGAAGAAGAGGACCAACATTAAGGAGCAGTTCATCTCCAGCAGCTCTCACCAACAAGAAGTTTCTCAGCCAGCAGGACCCTCGAGGCTGCAGACACTATTAGCATTTGATGTCGTGAAAGATCTCAGTAGCCAACTGTCTTTTTAAGGTCAGACCGTTGCCTTCTTACAGATGTCCTCTTCTATCTTTGTCTTGCACAACTACTGTGTGTTTCTAGGACCTAAAATATCCTTTTCCACCTCTTCTTCAATATCAGCAGACAGACCATTGATTGATCAAGAGAAAATCTCTTCAAGACTTTCAGCATTTTAAGGATCCTACCCAATCAAGGAGGAGGAAATCCACTATAACCCACTCAGCAACTTGAAACATGCAATCCTCACGACTGTAGCTGAGAAAGCTGTTGATAATTTATGATAAATCTCATCTCTTCCTATCTGCATATTATCTTTAAGCAGAAGGGAAAAAAAGCCAAACATTACTTGGGTAATTTTTGCCATGTCCTTACAACAGCAACAAATGCCAAGAGGCAAACCCCAAATTAAAGTCTGAGGCTGCTCTGATTGGGTGCCTTGATAAAAAGCAGCACAGGGCAGTTCTGACCAGATACGTGCTTAGACTGGGCTCCCATCAGTGGGGATATTTACTGTCTCCTTCTCTATAAAGATTTTTATGAACGCATATTTATTATACAAGCAAGAAAGCATTTGTATATGGCTTCAAATGAATATTGGAGATATTTGCAGCATTTTCCCAGATGAGTGATTAAAAGTAAGCCTTTAGCGCTTAGAAATCTCTCTACAACCATCAAACAACATTTCTATAAGAAACAGTACTTGATTTCTCTTGGTACCCAGCAGCTGAGGTGATCTATCATCTGTAAAGCATAATGATAAAACACCATAATCATACAGGTCTTCATAACACAACTTTCAAAGCACTCTTCAGAGTGTGCTTTGATCAAAATGTTTACAAGGCAGTAGCTTTGCAAGAAGTTCATGAACATCAATCTTTATTAGGGTTATTTACCAACATACCAGCACTGAAATATGAGGGTACATGCCTATGGAGTTGCACTTCTAATCCAGATATTAAATATCTAAAGATTTTTTGTGCTATTCTCAGAAAGGAAGTTTTTAAGCTTGAAAGAGAAGGGGGTTTCAGAGACATATGGGACTTCTAAACCTATGCCTAAGAAAAGCTTAAAAACATAAACCAAAAAAAAAAAAAAAGACTTGCAGAGAAAGCATGCATAACTCACATGTACTCATATTGGAAAAAATATATATACAAGCACCGGAATAGTCCTTAACACTGGGAAAACTAAGAACACACAAAATATAGCTATAGAAAACTTGCAGCAAACTGATTAAACCTGCTCCTCAATCTTCACAGTTCAGCTCTTCTGCACCACTTCAAAGCAATGATTTTAAGACAAAGAAAAAAGAAAAAAGAAGAAAGTCTTAAAGAAAGCCACAATCATTTTAATTTAACTATGATTCAACTGAAAGATGTAAAAAGATGCACAGCAGAGCACAAACTAGCTAAGAGAAAACAACCAGGAATACAAACAATGAGTCAGAATGAGACTTGACTGCAGAACTGTTGCTGCTCTTTAGAGAGTGTACCAATAAGGACCGATATAAACTCTGACCAAAGAGAAAGCTTTACAAGGTGACTGCACGGAAGATCATTATTTTCCAACTCTACTGGCCATTACAGGAGCATTTATGTCAGCCTTCAATACTCTGCAATTCATCTTTATAAGTACCAAGAAAACAAGGCAAGTGTAAGTTTGTTTCTACATAGACAAATTACTCAGAAAACCCCAAATGAGTCAAGACAACACAAGCACTTTTTCCTTCTCTTAATTCAGGAGCAATTTCAGACTTAAGTTTCCTTTCTCACTGACCAGATGAGTTTTACCAAAGTTGCATACACTTACAGAGAGGGCAGAAAGGTTTTATTAAGCAAAAAAAGCACACCAGCTCCTTACTTCAGAGTGTATTTTATGTACACGTATGAATTTGGGACCAGAACAGAAAGATAAATATCCATTATTCAGTTCTCTCCTTGCTTTTTCTATTCACCTGCTACAAATCTCTCTACTTCTTTATACCCTCGCTGCAGGCTTACTTTGACAGCCTTCTCCCCTCTGTTCACACTGATTTAATGCAGCTGCAGTCTATCTCCTCTCCATCTCTTCTGAAACCTTTCCTAGCTTTGTAACAACTCCCCACTTCCTTATCTACTTCTACCTGTTATTTAATTCTAATTTCATCACCTTTGGAAAGCATTCGGGGTACACATTGTATAAAATAGTATTGCAAAGAAAATTGTGCCATGACAAGAGGAAAAAAGCATAATAGCTTTGCATACTATTGAGATGAAGCCACTAAAGGAGGAATATTTTTATCTATAAGTATGATGCATTAACAAAAGGAAATATTTTTAGTGTCTGTATTCCCCAGCCTGTACTGAGAGGCTCTGTTCTCTGATAAAGAAATACAAAAGCATTTCTTGAAGTTTAAATTTTTCTTACTTAGAGTAAGTCATACTGTAACAGATTTCAGATTTTCCATATCTCACCTGTTTTCATTAAGATCTCTGTACATACTGCATTACCAAGAGAGATCATTAGGGGAAGAAAACAACAACAAAAGTTCTGACTCTCCCAAGCATCTTCCCAAACTACTCCACTGCCAAGATCATCATCAGCTCACATACATATACATATATCAAATATATATTTCAAATACAAAAGTCAGTTTAATGGAGTAAGATGCAGCAGTAACAAAGGCCTTTGGTTATTTACATTAACAGTGGAGAAACTTGGAGCACAGAAAGAGCACAAGTGATATTCAAAGCTGGATGCATTCTGCACGGGAATATTTCAAGCTACTTGGTAACTAAATCATGCCATACAATGTCACTGTCAGACTCACCAGATCACCTCACAACAGATTGAGAAGCATGTTATGCGCATGTACACATGCTGCCCATTTATGGTGTTTTTCAACACCCCAATTTTTCAAATAACTCAAAACTGAAAATGTTTATACTAAGTTTCTCTCAACCTAAGGAAGTTCACTGTAGTTAACCTCTGGGTATTTTTCAGACACTAAGCAATGTAACATTTAACCTTTCCTACTGTGATTTTGGATTTCTAAGAATCCAGTTGTGACTAAGTTTCTTGTCATCAGCATTTTGGATACTGCACCCTGGTGTATTTAGCTCAACATTGTCATGTTTCCCTCCATGAACACATGCCTACTTGGTCGTAACGATGCCAAACACGGGGAGAAAAAGTATGTGCAACTGCTCAGTCATATTCTAGGTATATATATTAAAAAAAAAGTCATACAAAAGGAAGCTGATTACAAGCAAACTCACTGAGACGTAAAAAGATTGAGTTCTTCAATGAATAAAGACAATTATAATGGAACGTAGTGGGCTATACAGTACTAGTTTCATAAATTCTTTCCAGAGTCTGGATTTCTGATAGATCCAGATACAGCCTACACTTAAACAAAGCTAACAAAGCTTAGGCATCATGACTTGCTTTTGTCTACTTGGTCTTTTTCCCAGAAAGCAATGAACTTTTCTGTTATAGAATAAGTTCATGAGGACAAGACAGAATTGAGAAATCTATTCATGGCTTCCCACCAATAACATGCCATTTTTCCCTACAACAGTGCTGTTTTAACTTCATGACCTTTATCCCCAAATTGGTATAAGCTGCCATAAAGAAGCCTGTCCTTTTTCGTAAAGGCATTAAGAAGGAGCAGAGAAAAGGTACTAAAAGCAGAAAGTTCAAAAGATATTCATTTCAGAAGTGAAGATTTAGAGATTAACAGTACTATTTTTTCCCAACCTAGACAGATTCAAAACCTTTTAAATAATTGCTGTTACATCGAATGGATAACAGTTCATCACTACTTCAAAAAAAAGTGTTCCTGCTCCTTTAAGTTATTTCTCAAACCTTATACTTTTCACCCTTGAAATCAAGAAAAAAAGAATTTATAGTGGCAAAACTATTGAAACATATTCTCCTCTTCAGTACATGTTGTACTAAAGACTTCCAAACAATTTCAGAAAGCTAATGTTTCTAATGGTTCAAACTTCACTATTTAGCTACTTACAGGGAAAATAGAAAAGAATCTTAAACACTGTGCCAAAGATCTTGTTTGGCTAATTCTAAGACTCAGCTGCAGGTTGTGGTCTCTTACATGCCAGGCCTACAGCTGAAGTAACTCAACACTGCTATCACTGAAATATGGTTAAATGGAGGTGAAACTTTAGAGCAGAGTTGGATAAAACTTCCAGACTCTAGAGGAAGTTCTAACTTTACCGTATTTTTCCCCTTCCCATCCAAAGTTTTTATCAGTTGTTCAAAACAAGAAAATAAGCAAAACTAAGCATGAAGTTTCTTCTGGATGTCTGCTATTTCCCCTTCTCGTGTTGTTGTGCAGAGTGGAAACTGTCCAGACTAGATATATAATTACTTTCTGCTGGCACTGATGTATATTTCAACTTTCCTTCATACCCTAACATGATATAAAAGAACTCTTTTAATTTAATTGTTCTTGAGTGATTTCAGTGTGCCTTCAGTCTGAATACTTCACCAGTTCACTCAGCATCTGAAAGGCTTGCTGTATGTAATGAGGAGAGCCTACACAGAGATAGACAGTCTTTAAATATTCAACACAGCCAGCAATTTATAAGGATACCTTCATCAATATAAATTACCTCCTTCCTAATGCAAGTAATGCTACCTACGCATGCCTGTTGCCAATTTACAGAGCGTGCACGTATCTGTGCTATGCTGGGATACACACCAAAGTGTTTCTGCATAAGAACAGCTGAATCATGAAGATACCCAACACGCATGCCACATGCTCATGAATTCCTGAACTAGCTTTGCCAGGTCTCTTGAAGCAAGGGACTTGCTTGGCATCATGCACTTGGCAAAGTTCCCCCAGGCTGTAGAAGGAGCTCCTACAGAGCAGCCAGGAATCCAGCTGTAGTGTTTGCACCACCTGTCTTCATATTGCATTTACCCTTGCCTTCTAGGCTCTGATTGGACTTTAACAGGTCAGAAATATAAAAAATTGACTACTGGATATTAAGACAACAACAACAACAACAAAAAGAAATAGAACAGGACAATATACATTTCCAATATTTCTTTGTTGATGGTAAGGCTAAGCAATTTAATATTGTAGTATTTTTCTGCTTTAGGGCACAGCAACATGACAGCTCTTTTTAGCTGAAGAACTTCATAACAATTGGAACAAAGCCTTCGTTGTGTACCTTCCTGTTCATCAACATCTACTTTCACTTTTATTATGACTTGGTGTTTCAAAACAGTTTAAAACTTTTCCCTTCTCATTTTTGTAAATACGATAATTCACAGCAAGCAGAAAAAAAGCACAGACGCGTTCCTCATGGAAGTCCTCCATCTACCCAAACATTCATGAACAACTATCCAAAAAGAGATATTTGCACCTCAAACTTTTCTCTGCCAGAGGATAGCAGCAGCACAGTACAGGGACGTAACACTAACAAATTAGTAGAAAAACTCAGATGACTTCTAACAAACTTCCATATGTTACAATGTTAGAAAAAAATACATTTAAGACAGTTATCCCCCTCCCAGCCTTCCTCTGTCCCTCCTACACTGCTTCATGTTGCTACAACATCAGAATTAGAAAAAAATGTGTACATACATAGCTTTATTTATAGATGCATATAAATAAGTAAAGCTATGAAACCACAGCTGCCCCCATCTACTTACTTGTTTCATTTTAATCCAAGGAATAAAAGCTGTTTAAACCTAGACTTTCAGAGCGATTAAAAAAAAAAGTCTGCTTCATGTACAGAAGTTTACTGCAAAGTGGAGCAGAAAAACAGGAAAACTCAGCAGATAATCAGGAAAAGACCTCCAAGACAAGCTTCAGAAGCATTTCTGTGGTGATTTTCCCCTCAAGTGTATGACAAGCAGCATAAAAGTCTGGAGGAGGAACTCCACAATCCTCTTTATTTTGCTCTTTCCGTGTTTTCAGACCATCTCCTCAGACATTAAGCATTTATACAAGGTACATTTCTTCCTCCTCAATAACGATTTAAAACTATTTTTCATAATGGACTCTGAATAGCAGGGAAAAAACACACAACACTTCTGTCAAACAGAAGCAATGGAATAATGGACTGAGTGAAAACACACACTCCCTGAACGCCTCTGCTCTGCTGTCTACAGCTTGGACAAAGATGCTCACACTTAAGTGAGCTGCATGAAGTAAATTGCCCATTTGTGTAAATATGCCAAATGACTGCTTATACACTGCCTGGCTGGTCACAAGCTGAAACATTTATTGTAACTCTAGATCACACGCATTTTATTGGTGCTGGAACAGGCAGTAGGAAGGAGGTGCTGCAATGCTGAAAATCAGTGCTTTACAGAAGGGAACGCAAAGTTATTTGAACAGAGAGATATTTGCCTGAGTAAGAATTATGGGGCTGTAAGGGACAGTAAGAACTGTAACAGTTAAGGGATTCCCACTAGCAGTAATGCAAACCAACAATCAACCACTAAAATGAATACATCACTTATCAAGAATTGTTTATTGAACAGAAAGGCACTTTTCCTACTAGGAGTTGTTTGATAGTATTCTGACAACATCCTTAGCTCTTATAACTTACAGCAAGATTGTCATCACACCTAAGTATACTTAAGTGTAAATTCTTTTCTATACACAAGCAACTCTGCCACACAGTGCACAACGGTGTTCAAACTTGTAAAACTAAGATCAGATTAATGTTTTGGCCTCTTTTTTTCTTTCACGTGTGGTATCTGTGACATATCTGGCACACAGCAGGTCACCTTTGCTCCCACAGAATAGCATCACAGCCACTTTCAACTCACACCACCAACGCGCTGTGCTAGCCCACAGTAATTCAGCTCTCTAGCTGTCCATAACTGCACTGTGACATTTTGATCTCTCATAATATCAAGAAAAACGGTGAGCCTTATTTTCCAGTTTATTTTTTACAACCCTTTTGAAGTAAATTATACTTGCATTTGAATTATTTTACAATTAAGCCAGTGCATTTCAGCAGTCTCTGATGAATTCTTGTAGTTTATCATTTACCGTGAGACACTGATGGTTGTTTAATATGTCCTGAACATAACCTTGAGACAACAGGAGCTCAATGCACGTCATAATTGTATTCCTCAGTAGGAAGCAAATTCCACAGTTGACATATGGAAAGAGCAAACTGTTCTTCCATTCAAAATAAACAAAAATATTTATTTCTTGTTCTTTCAACTGTTAACTACTGAATATTTCAATTGTTACACTGTAAAGCACTCCATGACTTCCAGAAGAGCACTTTCACATTTATTCCCCACATTTATAAGGATGCACAAGACGTGAAGAAGTAAAAACCACAGCTGAAATAGACACAGAAAGAAAACAGCATTCCCAAGACTCCTATGACTTGTAATCACATCTTGATTACTATCCAGCACCGTCAAATAGGGTAAATTAATTCAGCCCATCAGTAAATCAGACCAGAACGATACGCTTTATCACCGTCTCCCAGGAACAACCTTCCTGAAAATCCCTGTCAGTTTGAACATCTGTAAATGATTTCAAGAGACAGCGACCCTCCAAGACGTGCAAAACCTTTCCTATGAAAACCAGCCAGGTACCCACCATACAGATCTACTGAGGCGCTAACAGAAGTTTCATGAATAGATGGATAGGGATGTCAGAAATACCCTGCACATCAGTATTAGACTGCTAAACCCTTTGCAAGTGCAGAGGTTTTCTGCCCCACTTTTTTGCTTTGTGTTGTGGTAAAGTTGAAGTTGGCTGCATTTAGCACCTAACAGTCAATAACTGTTAAACTTGGCATTCGCTTATTTCCAATAGCAGAGATCTCAACATCTTTATAAGCATAGAAATCCCCAGCAGTGGTTGTTGCTCAAAACCAAAGTCTAAGTAGTTTACTGGGGAAAAAGAGGATCATGAGGACCATGGAAATCTGCTTCGTAAAAGATTCAAATAAAAGGGAGACAAGGAAGAAAGAAATGAGGAGCTGAAATCATTGCTCAAGAGACAAGCAACTCTGCCAGAGTAAAGAGGAAGAAGGAATCACATCTTCCATAAGGCCACAGAAAACATTCAGAAGTAGAAAGGAACCAGATACACGCAAAATACCTAAGGTACAAGCTTTCTTTTTCCTGTGTCTGCTGCTTTACCAAATGGACAGGGCACAGTTAGTTCAGACAGATTTCTCCAAAAATACAGTTAGAGGAATGGAAAGCAGGCCCCCGTCCTGAGAAAGCCACCTCCCCAGCACGTCTGCAAAGCTACATGAAGTCTTGTTCTCATGCAACCTCATGCAGACATAAAGAAAAACAAAAAAAAAAAAAAACCAGAACAAGAAAACCCTACAACAGAATGCCAAGAAGAAAGCAAACTGGTTGTGACAAGTTACCAAGGATTGCCCAAACCTGACAGGAGCCCCTAGCCTGGTGAGAAGAGCTGCAGCAGGGTGAGGGGCTTGGGCTTCTCCACGTCTGCCCACGTTACGTAGCTTAAAATATTTATTAAGCAGCATGCTAACGATAACTTTATTCTCCTGTTGATTACCTCTCCTGGGCAGCTAGTTATTAACACAAAGTTTTTCTTCCTAGCTAATTTAGTAAGCAAGAGCTCATTTAAATGAGCATATCCTTTAGGAGTAATCCACGTGAATAATGATCCTAACTTGTTTTCATACAGGAGTTGTGACTTATTCACGATACTTCAGGGTTTCCAAAAGAGGCAATATGCTAATTACCCTGCTTAGTAACAGCGTGCTGGAGCAAGTTCCTCCTGTTTGTGTGGGTTTTATTGACTATCTTGCACCACTTCACGAATATGTACTCCTGTGCGTAGGAGGGAGTTCAGGCACACCAGATAATGTCTTGTAACATCTTCCTACTCAAGCATCCTAAGAGACATTTTCCCTTCATTTGTCCTTTTCAGACAAGCACGTTGTGCTTTTCATTTTCCAGTTCCAGGACACTCAATGACGCAAGGACAACATAACAGCACAGCATTTCAGAGCAAATCCACATTATTTTTTTCCTAGTCAGGGTTTATTTACTTTTTCACATTTTGCTGCACTAATCCTGTCAGGGTTCAAAACCTAAGGCCATCTGATTGCTCATTGAACCCCACAACAAGATAACATGATCCCACCCCCAGTCTCCCAGTGCAGGCAGGGCAGCCCAAGGAACCCCACGCTGACAGCCCCACACGGGCCTACCTGGGCTCCTTGGCAGAACTCCTATCAGAAAACACCACTGCTCACAACAAGGTGCTCTCCTCCCACTGAAGCCTCTTGCCCTGGCCTAGGTGTGGTTGAGAGTGTGGCAGCAGCTGTCAATGAGCTCAGTAATATCCAGGGTGGGGGCACTGAAGGCCTCAGGTACGTTGGCACCCTTCAGTGCCTCGTGGGCTGTGAGATAGGCCCGAGCCTTTCTGTCTTGTTTTTACTCCTTTAAACGTTGATGCTGCATCAACTTGTTGGGTTTGTTTTGCTTGCTTGCGCCTGCTGCCAGCAGCTTCCTCACTCCCTTGAACCACCATCAAGTACATGTCCCTGAAGAACCCAAAAAGCAGCTCAATTTTTACTTTATTTCTGTCAACACTCCATTTAAATAAATTATAAGCCAAGTTTATGCAATCCTTTTGTTTTTGTTGTCACAGCAGAGACTGAAATCATCCTACTCCCACTGCTGTCTGCATGGCACCAAGCATAAAATCCATGTCAAAAAGGAAGGCTCCAGTTCATTTCATCTAACATCTTCTCTCAGTTGCATGGGGCTTGTTCAAAGCCCTCTCCTTCCTATGGCTTTGCCAGCTGAGGATGTTGCCACCCGCATTGGGATATTTCTTTCTTCTTCTAGTGACAATGGTGCACAAATCCTACATAAACAGGGAGCTGCTTTGTCTCCAAGCTGGAGTAGGACTGGGAGGCTGCAGAAGAGGTTTCCAAGCACTTTCCTGAGCCTTGTTCTTCACTGCAGCTTCAGCTGAAGGAGCAGTACAACTGAAGAGTGGATTTTCCTTGTGTAGTATTTTGCCCGATCCGGAATATTCTGTAAAAAGCCGGGCTGGGTGGAGGGGAGGAAATATATCAGCTTGCAGAAAAACTGTAATACATCTGTAGTACTGTGACCAAATCATTTTTGCTTCTCATTGGATCCCAAGCAATACGGAAAAGGATCAGTACCTGACATTTTCAATGTGCAGCAGCACTGACCACTTTATCTTCTTAGGGACTTTGGAGCAGATTGCTGTGCAATTTAGTTACCTTAGTAACAACAGACAGCATGTAGACTTGCAAATAGTTGTTATGTCACCTTGCCAGTCTGCTGCTACACCTACCAGAAATGCAGAACAAGCAATCAGTTACAGGAATATTACTCAGATGCATTATATTTAATATGTAAGAAAACCATTACCTCTTTCTTTTGAAATTAGTGTAATTCCAGTGGGAACCACCACATCTTTTTGTAAGAATCATTCTACAGTGAAAAAAATACTTGAAAGAACTGGTTATTTATTACTCCTATTCTTTCTGAAGCCACTTTGCATAAATGATATGACGTGATCTCAAAACAATGCTGTCTTGATTTTTTTTAATATTTCAGAAACTTAATTTTCAGTTGTGAATTATGTACTGAAGAAGCCATTTTTGAAATATCGGGAACTGGTAAACTTTAAATATACAAAGCAGAGAAATGCTGTTTTCATAGAAAATCATGCACCCTAGATGTTGATGAGAAGCAAGCCTAATATGCATTGTTCTGCACGCAAAAGAAATTGAATGAAGCCTTTTAAAAATAAGTTTCCTGAAAAATAGATATCTCCCTGTCATAAATGTAGTAAGAAAGCAATTAATGGGAAACGTGGCCTGATAGATGATGTACATACAGGGAGGATATTGATTTATATTGGTCAATGAGCAATTAAGAGGATTTGTGTCATCCGTGCAGCAAATAGGTACACTGGCAGCTGGGGTGATAATACCTTAGATCACTACTCTTAAATAGTTGGGATGGAGCACATTTGCTACAGTTCTGCTTTTTTTCTTTTTTTTTAAATTCTATCTTTTTTAAAAGGAAAAGTCTATCTTGAAATGACTGGATTCTCTCCTATGTGATAAATCTCCTGGTCTTGGAAGTAAAGCTGTGGAGGGGGAGGTGGAAACAAAAGGCCATGAAACTTCTTGCGATGCCAGGTTCCTTCCTTAATTAATGGTTAATAAGAAGAACTAAGCATAGTTCTTGACTTTTATGTAATTTAGCAGGAAGCAGAATGTCTCTCATGATAATCTTTTATAAAGGAGTGACAGCTAGGTATACTGTCCCCATAATTCAAATTTCAACCTCTTTCACTTTACTACCTGCATTTTTTTTTATTTTCACTTATTTTGATAATTGTATTAGCTTAGCATCGGAGCTGATGTGCTCATTTTTAGGACAGGAATGAGGGAGGAGAAAATGAAGCTCCTGCCCTTTATTCCCCTTGGCTCTCTGGGGCACAACCACCTCCTCTCATCATCATATCCCTTCTGTCAGTAGGACATCAACACGTAATATAGGCCTGTCATATATGCATGCATGGAGTTCAAAAGATGACTCATTTTTCACAAGTTGTCAGTACCCAAACTTAAGATAAAGCATAGTCCAGCTCCTGAGTGAGAAAGCCAGATTTCTCAGGCAGCATCTGGGGAAATTTTAAAAGGGTCTTCCAGGAACTGTAGACTGGGTTCTGCAGTCAGAAAAGTGTTTAATATTCCTTATTACACTAGGTTAAATGGGTAGGTAGACAATATTTACCAGACTGGATGCTGAACTCCTTCTGTAGTAAAAGTGGGATCTAAGGCTGCAGGTTTGTGTTTCGTTCCTTAAAAGGAACGGAAGCAGCTGGATATTCATCTGGTAGCCCCATTACAATCCCAATGAGGACAATACAATTACCCACCTGAGTGGCAGATTGCAAAAGTCAGACTGCTGTGCACAAGTGTGCGTATTTATTATACCTAATATAAATACTAAGTTTGTGCCAAACAGCTGTTTATTTTAGAGGAGACAGCTGTTATTGGGATTCAATTTCTGTTTTTTTCAAATGTCACAGAAAGAAACAGTGCACGTTAGCTCACAGTTGCATGAACTGCTCACTAGAATTAATAAACTTTCTGAAAGCCACATATAGAATTACATTAATGAAGCCTATTTATCATCAGTTAAACATTCTACATTTTCAGCTGACAAAAAAAGATTTGAAATGCTACATTATTGGGAAAGCACGTAGTTATTTTTCATACTCTTAACAATTTTTGTGCACTATTGTATGAAATGTATGATAAGTTTTAGTTAGCAATTAAATTTATATTAGTTAAATTCAAAATTATTTTTAATTTCAAGCATGCATTCATTGTACAATACCTCAAGAATAAAAGTTTAGCAGGGATAAAAGCCCTATTTTACAAGGTCCTTTACGAATAAAAAGTGAGAGACAAACATAAAAGTCAAATTTATAACACCAAGCTAGAATGAAGGCAAGCAACATTCCTGTTTGTGTAATGTAGATGGAAATAAGTATATGCAGCCAAATTTTAGAAATCCTATTCTCAATGAAATAAGTAGTTAATGCATTTGAAAAGCAAAATCTGAGCTTTATAGAAAATATGTTAAAAAGTGGGCTGTAAGTAATTTCAGATTTTCCCAGGTCAGAGGAGATCCATGGAAGATCAAGAATCAGAAACCCTTAGTTCTTTTTTCAGCGTGTCACAAATAAGCTTTTCTTTTCTGCCTGGTTCTCTTCTAATTTCCACAACAAACGCCAACTTTTGAAATTTTAAGTATTAACTGCATTATACATTGGAGTTGTAATTTTAAACATAATATGCCTTTAAAATATTTAAATAGAACCACGAGGGAATATATAATTTTAGCTTAAAAAAATGCTTTAATATAAAATAATGACATGGCCATACTTATATGGCAGAGTAGTGTATTTCCAATTTACCATAATTAGAGGGAAGAAGGCTCATTTTGAAGGTTGAGTAAAATACAATAGGTATTTAATATTTCATAATGAATAGTAGTTTGTTTCAAAAGTAAATAGTACTACAAACTCTCTGAGAGCTCTGCTCTGTCAGTGTGCATTCCCTTCATTCTGTGCAGTCTGAGTCTGGCTGCTCCCATGCAATGACACCAATCCACTGTCACACAGTCTCTCACAAAGGTCCCCAAATTAGACCCAGGGCTGCGACCTGGCTAAGGCAGGCAGGGCAGCTGAGCCAACTTTAATGCTCATTTTGCTAATTAACCCTCCTGAAGAAGACTAAGATGAATCAACTTTCTCCAGAGTGTCCATGTCTTTCCCTGACACCCCTGGGTATCTGTCTTCATTGTGCCATGTAGAAATTGAAGCTCAAAAGCCAGTAATGTAAATTACTTACTATTGCCTATGTTGCACTTGAATGCTGTTTACCAAATGACAGAGGTTTCCTTGTGCCACAGCCATTCCTCCAGCTCCATGCAGATGCCCACTTTTCACAGCTGGTCATCCAGTGCCAAGGGAGAGCCATCAGCACCTATGGAAAACAATTCCTGTAGTTGTGGTTACACTTCAGAAATCAAAAACCTTGAAGATGTGTGTTATGCTCCATTTTCTCTAAATGCATGTATCAAGCTATATAAAGTATATAATAACTGTTCTTAAAATGGCCTTTAAACGTTTTATATATCCCATTACCTTATACATTAAAATAAGATATTGATTGAGCCTTTTCCAATGAAATATGAACTTAAAACACTTTTGGTTACAGCTCCTTCCTTCAACACAATAAAATGTCATTTCTGTGATTTCTACTCTTAGCCATAATTTCAAGTTTGAAAGAGCACAAACACAAGCTGTGTAAATATCAACAGGGAAAATAGTCTTCCTACTTCCATCTCATTTGTACTTCGTGGGTTAATACTTCATTACCTTGAGCACTGAAGGATAAATCATATCAGCACAACAAGGATAAAAACATTAATATCTCAGTTTGGGTGCGTTACAAACATGACTTCCTTAAAGTGCTCTACAGGGCCATTGAAATGCAAATATTTGCATATGTGGTAAGCGCAGTATTTTGACTAGGATTTCCATGCCAGCTTTTAATGTAAAACATTTACTTCTCTAGCAAAGGTATAGTTCAAATATAGGACTGTAAAGTAGAAATGTTGGCAAAAGCAATGGCAGGTACTTCAGTATGTGATACAGATAGATGTTTCTATAGGCCAACCTTTCAGCCTTGGGCATGCAAAAATGTGGACCTGATCCTGAATGTACACTTACTAATGGGATAAGCCTGAACTTAATTGCCTCCTTGCACTTTCAGTTACCAGACTGAGCAAGTGAGAGCAGGATTTTATGCACACAGCAGTGTGTTAGTTCGGAACTCTGTGACCAGTGGGAACAACGAAGATACAAAAGAGCAGATGAAAAGGCAGATTCACAAAATGGTCTAGCCAATTACTCCTTCCAGTTTACAATAATCATATAAATTCAACAAAAAGCACTTGGCATTTTTTCCCTTGAAGTTTTAATCACTTCCTTCTTGTTTTTCATGGCTCCCTGACAAAGTTTTGTGACATTTATTTTGTGACTGAGGCACCGAACCGAGAGAAAAATGAGTTCAGTTCAGCTCTCACTTTTGTTCCAGACTGCTTGTGTCATGTCAGGAAAGTCATTTAACCTCGTGGTATCCCAGGTCCCATCTGGACGGTGGGAAAAACACAACCTGCCTGAGAAACCTGCTGGGAGGATACATCCATTCCTCAGGAGATTCTCAGGTACAGCAGCAATACGTCCTGAATAAACACAGTGAAAACAGGTTTTCATCCCTCCTGTTTGTAATTCATAGGCTGCTATTTCATTAGCTGTGGCACTGAAGGATAAATTATACCAGCACAAAATGGAAATAAACATGAGTATCCTCATTCGGTACCATTTTGGCCTAAAGACCCAAGCAAATGCAAAACAATCAGGAATGAAATCCTTTGCTTTTAAGTAATTCAACACAAGTGCCTAATTCCTAGCACTCCAAAAGGGCATTTTGCTATTAAATCTACTGTATTTATCTTTAAAACCTGGTAAAACTTGAGAAGTAAGTATCTAACAGCATGCCTGTGCTGCATTCACTGCTGTGACTGCTGGGTGGCACTTAGCATGTCCGAGGTAGCTTTTAACTTCCAGACCATACTTCACACTGGAAAATCCACCCCCAAACCTGGCTGTTTGAGCAGTTAATCTCTGATAACCCAGCACTGCTTTGGCCTGTTTATCAGCTAATTGAAGTCAATAAGGCAAATTTAAGAGTTCGTTAATTAGAGGCAAGGGTGGCTTAGGTGTCAGGGCAGCTTACACCCTGGTCTTGTGCTCAGAGCCTGAGGGATGACAATTAGGAGTATTGCAGAGGTAAATAGGTACTCTGTGTATTGCTAAGGTTTCTCTTGGACGTAGAGAGATGAAATTAAGCTGCACAGTACCCAGGAACACGTGGAAAAGAGGCACAGACGTTTATGAACCTTGCAAGGAAACTCCAACTGTGGGCATCAGCTGGGCCAGTTAAAAACTGGACAAACTCCTATGCATATGATGAAGGCCATCTATCTGCAGGGCTCATATTTGTGTTGGAGCTTTGCACTGAACCTAGCTAAAAGAGAACAGAGGAAGGATAAGTAGGGCATGATGTTACGGGCTGTCTCTGCAATCTGCCTCTTTTCTCCATCGCCCACTCACAAATGCCAGTCAGAGAAGGGCCGTGTCCCCATGTGAAAGACAGAGGCAGGCAGGCAAAAGACTGTTTTTTGTTAGCTTCTATTTACCCAGACGACAATGTAAAAGTATGACTTCTAAAGGAAGTAAGAATGCAGATAATTTTCTGGGTCAGGCTTAAGCTAACACTAGACAGGTTTTGGTGCTACAGCTCCTATTGAAGAAGTCACAGAGACATCGAGTGGTGCTTCCAGAACAGCAGTCTGGGTTAACCTTAAAGCCTAGAGATCAGCAGCCAAATGTAGTGTGAATACCTGAGTCCAACTAGGAGACACAATGAGCCATCCATTGTCATACACACAGAGCATGGTAGGAAGTTGCTTCTGTGCAGCTTTATAAGAGTTTTGTGATTTAAGTTTTATACACTACTTTTTCTTTGCATTTTTTACATTTCAAAATGAAAATAGTGTTGCTTTTGACTTTGTTTCCTTTCACATGAAATGTGCATTTCTCATTCTAATAAATTATTCTAATTAATTACATTGATTTTATTTCTTAGTGTACCTTGCTCTCTTTTCTTTCAACGTTTGCATTTCTGAAATAAAGAAAATGGTATATCTGATCTGGAATTATTTTTCTTAGAAATGAACCATGGTTATTCAGTAGAACTCACAACAGCTAACTAGAGATAGTGACTGCTCCCTGTTTCAGACTGCGACCATGTGTACAAACACTTCATTTTAAAATCCCCAGATGTTCAAGAGGAAAGTAATTTTAAGCCACAATGTAAGATCTGAATCCTAGGAGAAGATTTATTGTAGAGTGAAGCCTGAAATACTTGGGGTTAAATCACAAAAGGCCAAATGTAAGAAGCAAAACAAGTGGTAGGAGAAGGAGACTGAGGCAGGGGTGTGACGTAGATGTAACCTGTGGCAAAAAGGAGATGAGAAAGGTGATGGCAGCAGTTGCACTTTGGAGAGCAGAATAAAAGAGCCTGCAGGGTCTGCTAGCAGAAGAATGCCCAAATAAGAGATTCTGCTTTCAACAGAAAAATGGAAATCATTTATTGCTATTATTTTACTGTTATATTTAACAGAGAACAAATATTGTAGAAGAGGCCATGTGAAGAAGGAATGAAGCCAGCTGAAGGGCTGATTTACAAGGACTTTTGGGCAGAAGAAAATACTACTAAAACAGTAGATCTGTTGGGGGGAAAAAAAAGAAAACAGAAAAAGATAAAGACAAAATAAGTGATTTGAAAATATCTAGGGAAAATAAAATACTTATAACTAAAGAATATGAAAATCCTAACCTAAGCTGCCTGTTGTCGAGCGCTGTCCATGAGTTCCTCAGGTATGTACTTGTCTGAGCAATGGGCACAGTTCTAACATAAATTCTTCCCACCACAAACATCCTAAGGCCAAGTGAAAAGAGTCTCCAATACAAAATCACTGTACCTGGCGCAAAGACCCTGAACGCACCAAAGTCCTTCAGACAAATTCCATCAAGATACACCATAGACATCATAGTGTATTTTTACAATCAATGATGGATAGCCTCTCTTCAGTATTTTTTTTCCCCAGGGATGCATACCCATTTTATAGTAAAATAAAGAAAAATATCTTTTCCACTCATGACTTAAATAATAACATAGAATAAGTCAGTGATACAAATCTGGCTTTAGCTACTTTATTAAGCGCAGTGTGTATACAGTCTTAATCTATGTGGTAGGACCCTTTTCCACTGATTTGTCCTTTCTAAGCTAAACATAGAATTGTATAACACAACGTTTCAGATTTATCACTGCAATTGCAAATTTCTGTGCTGAAAACTAAACCGTGGTCTTAGTGCTGTCCAAGTTTCAGATTTCTTCTAGGCACCAAGGCAGTTCCATAGACTGCTCATTATAGCCAAACTTTTCTCCTCTGACCCCTCTCCAGCTCTCACCCTCTAGACCAAAGTTCCGGTACTTTGACCAGTTACATGCAATGAAACATATGGCATCTATCTTTTGAATAAACCATCTGTTATGCTTTCCATCTTTCAGGAGGCATCACACTGGATTGCCATCCAGATGTTCAGCAGGACCTATGGGACATACATGGCTCTGTACAGTAATACTATTATCAGCACGGTAATTAAAATAACATTTGTACGGGTTGGCCATAAACACTAATGGTGTGATGGTGCTCTGCTCAGTGTGCTTGTAGGCTCCAACCAAGCCTGAACAGGAGCTGCTTTCCAAAGCCAAGAAATGTCAAGTGGAATGTCAGATTCATGGGATGATGAGCTTTCTTCTTGAGCATGTATTAAAGAAATATTAATTAGGAACTTTTAATTGTTTGTGGTCAGTTCATAAAAGCACTGTTCTCTGATGTTATGATGTCAGCCTATAATTGAGTCTCCTACTAAGGATCAGGCTGTGTGAAGACTTTCATTTCCTTTTTTGCTGCTGCTGGTTATTGGAATTTCTTTATACTGGCAATAAGAATATCCTAAAATAACTGGGTGGAGTACCTTCCCCTCAGAAAGGTACCCAAAGGTGATTGTATATGCAAAAGGAGGAATGCAATTACATATGGTGATGATGACGAATGGATTTCTTAATGGATGTCTAACACCCTGGATATTTTAGACAGTGTTTGGCTAAAGGAATTTGTTTGAGGAATCCTCATTCCTGAGCTGCAAAAATCAACCTGTGAGTTACGTGAGATCTCTTCTCTAGGCTTTTTTGCTCTATCCTCTGAACTCCAATGAGAAGAATAAAACATCACCTACATATATATTACAAACACAGCTACAACATAGTACCTGAGAGTGTTAAATAATTTCCAGTTGTAGCATAATCCTTAATGATATGGGGAAAAGGAGTGAACAGTGAATGTCACAGATGCAACTAGGAGATCAGAAATATAGCAAGGAGCAAATCAGAGACATTAGAAATGTGAATGAGAGTCAACTTCAAATGCTTCAGAATAACACATCTTCGGGAAAAAATAATTGAAAGAAACATTAATGGGAAGAAAGAACATGTAAATGTAGATATGCTGGAGCAAAGAACAATGACTGATGGAATATTCCTTGGCTATGACAACAGGAGATCAGCTAAATGAGCTGGAGAGTAAAGTGTTAGGCCACAGAAACAAATCTTTCACACTTACAAAATTTTCAGATGTCTATGCTATCTGACCTGTTCTGCATATATAGTTTATGACAGTCATCAATAAAAATTGAGGATAAGTATTATTTTACTTGAAAACACCAATAGTAACCCTAAGGAATTTAAGATTCCTTTTATAGAGTATATTTTTCAAGATAAACACAGTTCATGGTGCATATTCTTTTCATACTGATAAGATCAGCTGTCCATAGCGTTTCCAGTGGAAAATACTTTAGAGGACTGTACATAGCTGGTCAGCTCCTGAAGATGGAGAAATTTCATTGTCAAAAGTTCTGTAGTCTGTAGACGAGGCTTTTCAGAGCAGGATGCATCCAGCTGCTTCTACCTCAGAGCTCATTTCCCTAAGCCTCCTTTGAGCAACCTCAACCACATTTTTTTTCATGTGTTTTGAAGGTTCTACAAATAACTGTAACTTTTATTTCATCTTAGGAAGCTGCCGGGGATGACATAAATTGGTGTTGTGCTAATATTTGAAAGTGAAGATGAAAATATGAAACAACATAAGACAAATTCTGGGAAGTATTGATGTCAGATCGTATAATCATTTACAGATGCATTTCCTCTCCTAATCTTTCAGTGGCTTTTATTAAATTTGGATCTTAATCTCTGGTCCAATACTCCTGGTATGGTTTCAGGTACTGGGCAATGTTTTAAAAGTGAGCTAGAGAAGCTTACACGTTGATTTGAAACACTTTGACATGGGCATATTTAAGGACGTCATTCTGGAGTCAGTATAAATGTGATCCCATATCTGTGCTTAATATACTACGCTGATCTTACCAATCAGTTTCAGTTTTAATACAAATTTTATTTTCTACTTTGTCAGTCATAATAATCTGGCTTTCCATTCTGGCAACTTGACATTTTTCAAAAAAACCCTTCGTATACACACTAAATAAATTTTCTTAATTCCACAGAAAATTCAACCCAACTTTTCCAGTGGATGGAGAGGGGACAGGGGAAGAGATTTTAGCAAGATGAGACCTCAAAGAAAGAGGATATTCCCTAATTATTAGTGGGGAAAAAAGCTTAGATTTACCAATTTAAAGTATTAGTAATATCTGAAAATTCCAATAGAACATTTATTTCTATTTTAAATTCATTTCTGTCAACACTGGCTCAAAATAAAGTTTCAGTGTGTATTTTCATGTCACAAGGTAATTTTCCAAAATAGTCAAAATTAAGATCATTTTGCCACAAACAAACAGTGAAAAATATTATTTCTACAAAATGTCCTTCAGCATACAGGCAGCCTAATAGCAACGTATTTCCGGACAGCCACACCTACTACTTTAGTGTATTCAAGCTCAGAATAAAAAATCTCTCTTTAATACTATCAAAGGACTCTTATCTGCTAGAAAAACACAAGCCAAGAGATGAGCTCATAATGAACATTGACATTCAGTGCTGAAAGGTGACTTTAAATTCCTAGTCCTACGTGCATTCGCTTTAGTCTAGGCAAACATTTCTGCTGTAATATCAGAAGATGCTTGCTTTGCTTCCTGCTTTGCTGCTACTTCATTGGGCTGCCCTAAATTGCCTATTAGAAATATTTTACTGCCCTTTTGTTGTTAAAATATTTCAGTGGGAAATGTACATATATTTAGGTATGTGCTTGGTTTAGAAAAAAGCAAAATAATATACAGCCTGATGATGACAAAACCAGTTTGGGAGTATAGGAGCCATTTGCTATTGAGAACAAACAAACAAAAAAATAATCAAATCTGCAAATTCCCATTTTCCTTTATCTGCCATTTGGCTCACAGAAGAATTATCTGGGCACGTTGTCATAGAATCCTTAGAGTTGAAAGGGACCTTTAAAGGTCATCTAGTCCAACTCTCCTGCAACGTGCAGGGACATCTACAGCTAGATCAAGTTGCTCAGAGCTTGGTCCAGCCTTGTCAACCTTGTGAAAATTGGTTCACAGCAGCAATGCCTTCTGAGGTCCCTGCACTGCTGCTGGCAGCTGGCCCCCACCACCTGCATTTCCAAAGCTGAATCATAACTCAATGGATGGGTAGGAATAGGTTTTTGTGGAAGCATGTGGATTACTTGTGTCACGCAAATTTGTGTATTGTGCTTTGTATTGTTCAAGGACCTCAAAAAGGCTGGCCTGGCCACCTGGGACAACCCAGAGCAGGCAGAACAGGGAACAAGGGAGCATTTTTACTGCAAAAATGTTTGTTGCAGAAGATTTCATCATGCTCCAGTTAAAATTCTGTACATCATAAAGCTCTCAAGTAGTTATGAGTGCAGTATTGCTTTTTCATTTACCCTTTTAAAATAATCATCAATGGCCTAAACGTGCTCTTCAGACAAGTTTTTAATCCTGTTAGAGTTTGTTTCCATATGGAACAGCCCCATCTTTCAGTTTAGGCTTTGGTGGATGGATACTTTTACTCTTTGGGATGGGATGTTTGGGGATCTTATTGGTATCCTGAGCAGTCACGGCTCACTTCATCTTATTTTTCTTTCTTTCCTGTGGAATGCTATTCAGTTGCTGCTTTATTACTCTGGATATCAAATGTCCATGGTTCTCAGAAAACAATAACTGCCTTAATCTCTTCAAAGAAAAATACAAAGCTCAGATTCAGTATGTATTAGCCAAATAATCAAGGCCAGATTGTCCTGTAAGGAACAGTAATAAGTAAATTATACTAAAGACTGTAAAAATTAATCATTTTTACTTTCATCAGAATGCTAGATAATACATGATAGATAGTTCCCTGTGCCGTATGGGTGAGAATGACATTATTTAATGACCTTTGCATCTGTACAGGTAAAACCATGCAGAGTAATTTAAATTTATAATATGTTATGCTTCTTTCATTGTTTTAAAGCTACAAAAATTGATCTACTGGGGAAAACACAGCTCATGCCTGCAACTGTAATTCCCAAAGGTGTTTCTGTCCTTCTTGGACAGCCCCACCACGAGAAGGCAGGAGCTGTGCCTGTTGATGCACTCAGTACATCCAGGTCACCATTTTTTTTTAACATTGACCTTTCCAGCCTTTGGTAGTTTTCATTTTAAAATAAAATTTATTTAGTATGTTATTAATCATGGTATCGTGTCTTCCTATTATGGCTCTGTGCTGTTCCCAGCTGCAGAGGACCAAGCTGCGTTGGTCTGGAAGAGATGTCACTGGCCCCAGCCCTGTGGATGCTCCTTCCTCAACCACAGGCTGCCTACTGGCACTGAGATGCTCCAGTTTCTCGCTCCCTGATCTGATGCAGAAAACAGATCATGCTGGAATAATAAAGAAAACTATACAGACAAGTGTCTCTCAGGGATGTTTTTCTGAAAACACAAATAGCAGAAACATAGGAATGGCTGGACCAGCTCAAACTGAACATGCACGTAGTCCAGTGTCCTTCAACATTGCCCACAGCCAATATTTAGAGAAGACGACAAGAAAAGGGCAAGAGCACAACAACATTTCCCAGAATACCTTCCCAGCCTGCAGCTATTTGTGGTTCAAGGATTTCCCGAAACTGAGGTGGAATCTATGTGACAGATTTTTCCTCCAAGGATTTTCTTCAGTGGATTTTTTTCTTCCCTTCTACTCGTTTTTGAACTCATGCAGATTTTTAGTGTATCCCACATCCTGCAAGGTGGAGACAACACCTGACATTAACAAAACAGTGAAAGCACATCATGCCGTTAAGAGTTGAATCGAATGTATAAATGTGTAACTTCAGTTCCCAGGGCTTATAGAATCAATTTAAAACCTAAACAAGAACAAGAAAACCTATTTTATTGTTAATATTTATGAAACAACAGCTAGATTTCTCTATAGCATCTCTTAAGAGAACTCAAACTTCTCTGTGTACCCTTTGCTTTGATGCACAGCAAGAACTCCTGGCCTAGTGGAGTTCCTCTCTCTGGTTTCCAAAGCATCATCAAGGATTTGATTTAACATGGTCTGACTGTATGTGCGAAACAATTCAGAAGAGCAGAATAACTAAAATTCAGTGTCACATGACATTAAATTTTAAAAATTTGAAGGATAACAGAGTAATGACTTACTCAGTTAACAACCTTAAAATACAGATTCAAGAGAAATTTAGAGAGAAATATAGAATTATAAGCACTTTTCAAGAGTCATAGCACAGAAATCCTTTGCATTTTGTCTCTCATTATTCTCCAAAAATATTTTATTTCAAGTGCTGTACTTTTTGTATCTTAATTGTTTACTAAGTAGCCTATAACTTAAAAAACACATTAAAAAATGAAGAAAACAGCACAGTTTCTACACGAGGACAGCTATCCTCCTCACACAGCTACATTGCAGGCCTGAGAACAATCACTGTAAAAACTGGTAATTTTCAATATACATAGGAGAGCTATATATCAAGGATTTTTTCATTCATAGAAGAGCAAACTATGACTCCACTGATAGTTCAACCGTTATTTCATACATAATTGGAGCAGAGACAACAACAAGGAAAGTGCCAGTTCTGATACATTTCAGATAGATAAGTCAGAGTTTGCACTATATAACAATTGGGAATTTTAACCTGTTTTTCTCTACTAAGTGGAGGAGTCTGAGATGTGCTTGAAGATGATAACTTGTCTAAAATGGCTCATTACATTCCTGAATGCTGAATGCTAGTTATTCAGGAAAACATTTGAAGTGCATAAACCTAAAAAAGTTCAATGAAGGCCAGTGAACTCTGCAAAACCCAACATTATATGCAACACCATAGATTTAGATCAGTGTATTGGGCTTGTGAACAACTAAGATAGGGAACACGTTCTCCAGTCCTACCACATAGACATACTGTAACCTGTCATGACATTTGTAGAGTTCTATAAAAATCCCTCCTCACACATAGAGCAGACTGCCAGCTCCATCCCCACCTTCACAGTTCCTCTGGAGCACACCTTGTTCTTGACAACGCACCAGAGATTTGGGGAAAATACATCACTGAGGATTTCCAGTGTCTCCACACAAGTAACAAAGTGTATTTTAAGCTCGAACCTCTCTCATTTTTTGTATTTGCAATGTTTGTAGGTTCACTATGAACATTGCATTCAGCGTGGTGGTGACAAACTAGTCTATAAAATAGTGTGAGATCTATTATAAAACAAATATACACATCTTTAAAATCATTATATACAGAATTGGAAGAACTATTACCTAGCCCTCATGATCTCAACAGTACACTTGGCTGAAACAAGAGGTTTCATTTGAATGCATTTAAATATTTGCCTGGTCAGATGAAACAGCATATATATGTCTCAAAATATTCTGATTCAATAATCTTGCTAAGTGAAATTTGATTGATCTAAATGGCCTGGTAAGTGCAGAACAAGTATTTTCATTATTTATTTTTTAAAAAAGCATCCCTTTCTCCCCTCAAAAAAAAAAAAAATCATCAAGGAAAAGAAATTGGCATTGGAAAAAAGGGTGAGTAGAAGATCCTCAAAGACTGCTGCAAAGGCAGGTATAGTTTGACCAAATAATATTAATAATCAAAATACCAACAAGGTGGAAAAAGTTATATCCAGACACCAGAAAAACAAAATTTGCATCTTTGAAACCAGTTATTTCTTTGTGCTCATCACAAAAATTAAAACAAAGTCATTATAAATTGACATTAGTAACCCTTAAATATATTGCTATGAGGATTTAACCATTAATTACAGAGTATTTCCAATTAGAAGACAGTTTTTTTTTTAATCATAGCTTAATGCAATTTCACATAAAAAAGCAGTTATTTTCTTCTATGGTCTGAGGAGCTTCATGGTGATATCTGTGTACAGCACCACCAAACACCAAAGCCCATTGATATGTTGTGGCTGTTTCTCTTGCTGTTGCTGTAAGCTAGAGCATTTTCCTGGTATTCTCCATATGACTATGAAGGAAATTGCTCAGACGGCCTGCTTGGAGTGAAGTATGGCTAATTAGTTATTTGTGCTTTCACATAAACGATCTTGAGAAGGCAATAATTGCACTGAGCATGCATTAACTTCAAGAAAGAACTGAAAATCGACTAGAGAAGTAACAGATCAGATAGCAAATATTTCATTTGAAAACTTCCTTTCAGGTAGTACCTCCATCAGTCATTGCTGCAATCACACAGAGACAGTGTGGTGAGCTGCTGTTACTGTACCCAGCTCAAATGTCAAACTCCATTAATAGAAAGTTCTTTGATGCTTGGTTTTCTATTTTTCTTAGTCAACCTACATATGTCCCTCCAAAAGTAATGCCTCCTATTTATTTCAATGGAATTAACAATAGCTGCAAAGAGCACAATAACACTGTTTGATAGAGTGAATTCTCAGCTACACAACACTATTTTTCAACTGAGTCACCACCACTGGCCGTGCATTTTCACCAGCAGTGAACAAGAGCCTTCATGCCATGTTTGTAAAACTACACCATTGGTGGCAGCTGTCATCACTGCTGAAACACACTACCACTGTCTCACTGTGCTCACATCCACTGTTTGGTCTCCATAAAAGTTCAGTAGCGTCGATGAATGTCAATGGGAGCCATTTTTTCCACATGGAGGAATTCAGTTCCACACCTTTGCTTCATAGGCACTTCCACGTCAGATGCCATTTGGTCAGACTGTCTCTCTGCTGCCATCTGTCACACAGCAACAAAATATAATGAAATGTTGGTGGGATGGTTCCACCTCTACTGCCATACCACCAGCATCCACCTCCAACGTTGTAGTCCAACACAATAAAACAGCAGGCGTTACTTTTAGAGCATCCCATGTAATGTCAGCACTTTATTTTTCCACAGCAAAGTTAATATTTTTAACTCTTGAAATGGTTTCACCTACCTAAACAAATATTTATTTTCGAATCATTTTCTCCTCGATATAAAATTAGCCATTTTGCAAATAAATAGGCCATAAAGTTAGATCATAGGTGCTGTTAAGGGGAGAATTGAAAGGAAAAAGAAAAGATGGAGGATCCCCCCCCATTCTCCTCCACATAGCATCCTCTAGGGATAAATATCTTACCCTCTAATATTCAGTGTAGAATATTATATATGCACAGTTTCATACACATCCCACAGCAATCTGGTTTTGATAGCTAGAATATATATTTAGCTCTTATCTCACGGAGCGACTTTTAATGACATTTAGAAGTGCTAAGGTACTTTAAGGATTAGACTGCTTATTAGTCCCAGTGTTCCCTGTAAGTAGTTGTTCAGATATCAAACATTCCCTCTGTCAGGGTACATAAACAATGAGCCCATTTGATATGAGGCAAATTTTCCACATAATTCTGTTTTGCTGAGTTCATTCTCATTACCTTTAGACATTTATCTGCATACAGACCTTCCTGGTATAGTAATTACTTATTTCATCTTCTCTTTAATAAGTGCTGAGTGAGAAACTGCCTCAATTTTTATTTTTCAGCCCACCTTTCTTTCTTAGCTAAGCAAAACTGGCTTTAGAAGAACACTCTGCTGGTTTTTCCTTGTATCATAATGAGCACAGGAGAGCAGCTGAACTATTAGACGCTTTCTCCAAACCAGAATTGCCTAGATTGGAAAAGAACTACAAGATCACCAAGTCCAACCAACAGCCTGGCCTACTGAGTCCCACCACTAAACCACATCTCTTAGTGCCACATCCACACATCTCTCAGAATCTTTCAGGGATAGGGACTCCCACACCAAGCCAGACAGCCAGTTCCAATGCACGGCCACCATATTCATGAGGAAATTCTTCCTAATGTCCAATCTAAACACTCACATCCCATTCATCACATTTGGCCATACATTTAGCTCTTAGTACTGCACTGAGAAGTTCAGTAATTTCACTGAATGTTTAAATCTAAACGTAGAACCTGGAAATGGGATGGAGGGGTGGGCACAGGCAAACCAATTCTTTTCTTCTTGAGAGTTGATTTAATATTATAATTCAAAGTATAAACACTATAATTCCAGCAGTCTTTCTTCTAGAGGAAATGTATGTAGATTCAGATAATAAGATAACGCAGAGGATTCATCTCCTACAAGCTGTCTCAGTATTGTTTGTTGAGCTAAATAAATGCGAAGGATGTGCAATACATAATCATGAAACACCTTTCTGTGGCAAGAGGAGCTCTTTTCTACAAGATAACTGATAATGGTTTTCAGTTCGAGCGTTAGAACAAGAATTAGAGCAATCAGTGATACAAAAAACTGGACAAGAACAAACTCAGAACTGATTCTGCATTCAATCATATGTAAGTTTCCCCATCAGCATTACCAGGCAGGCTGTGATAAGAGGTACAGGTACATCTGAGGTGTTTCATTAAATGAAATCAGTATTTCTTGATTTGGATATGCTTAAAGAGCCGTAGCTGACAACTTACCTTTAACTGTTACTCATGCAAGCCAATCTTTGCTTCTGCCCACCAACAGTTAAAAAGTTTATGCAATTAATTATCCATTTACAAATACTCTCTGCTGTAACTATCCTGTGTCCTCAGCATATCCTGAAGCACTGTTTGATTGCCAGTCTAGGTTTCCAGTTTCACACCTTTAGTTTTCTACCAATTTAACGATATTGAAAATGGTCAATTTCATCCAGATGATGCTAACTGCCCCTTCTCAATACGTTAAAAGTGATAAAGAAGTCTAACCTCCTTATTCCAAGTGGGGAAAAAAACCCTTCTTCTAATGAGTGGCACTTTTATGATTGCACAAGACAAGAGCAGTATCTCAAGGCTTTTGTGGCTGCCAAGTAGGAGAAAGCTGCTCTAACAAGGGGCTGAAGCACCTCCTAAGCACGCAGCTAGAGAAGTACTTGAGCCACAGTTTGGTGTTCCAAATTGAACATTAAAAGCATGATTTCTGGCACTAAAGATAACAGAAGTGTTTCTTGGAGTATGCCAGTCAAAGGCCACCTGTCCCTTTGCCACAGAGAACAGGCATTTAACAGGAACTTCATGCCCAGAGGTGAGGTTTGCGAAGCAGTGAAGGATTGCCCTGTAGCTCTCCTGTTAGTCACATGCATGCAAACAAATGTGGACACGTTGGAGAGCTCAGGAAAACCAGATCTGCACCCAGCTCTTAAAAATTCCTGCTGGTAAATCCCAGTATAGGCTAGTGCAGTCACGTCCCAAGATATCCCTTGGTTTCCAGGCTCATAAAGCAAGACTTTCTGCACTCTCCTCCACCTCTATTCCTACTGCCTGCATGACCTTTGTGTTGGGGCAGACATGGAGGACAAAGGAGGATTTGGTACTGAATATGTGTCTGGACTGGATTATGATTTTTTTTTTCCCCTTTCTGAAATCACCAAGATGAAATTCCCAGCTCAGCTCAGAAACAAGGCAGGAATTTCAGAACTGGTGTGTGGAGCTGGGAACTGTCATGTCCCATCTCAGGTTGGGCTGTGCCAGCAAGGGATTGCTAATACGTGAACAGACCACATCCCTGTTTTCAGAGGAGACAACCAGGAATTTGCAATGAAAATAGCACTGTTTAATACAAAAATTTCTGATTTCCCTTGAAATGCACCTTCTGTCTCAGTTCCACAGAGTCCTCTAGTTTAAAAGGCTCTGTAGAGTAAAGAGTATTTTCATTTTTTCTCATATATACCCAACATTGTGCAGTTCAGGCAGGGAAATACTTCTATTAAAAACAAAATCCCTGTAGTGTCAAATAATCCAAATACTCATCCAATTAAAAAAAAAAAAAAGTTTTAAAACTCTGCAGTGCTACAGGTCTCCAGTCTTACACAGTAAAAACAGGAACAATTTGCAGGCCAACAATCTTGCTGCAAACCTGCAATGACTAAATTGTGATTGATAATACCAATTTGTGAACAGAAGTGTCACCACAACATCCCATAGCAACAAGATACATTCTGTACAGGATTTCCCACTTGTGCAGTGATTACAGTAATAATGATGAAATTGTTTTGAAAGGTTTCTAAGAGGCTGGTACTCCAAACTGAGTCTGGAAACTACAGGAAATAAAAGCTGATTTCCAACTTCTAATTCTCTGTGTGAGTTGAGACGTAGTCAAAAATCACATCTGAATGTTTTAATGCACGGAAGACATGCAAGATCTGAATGGTAAACTTTTACCTTTCATAGATATCTCGTTACTACTTCAGTCACTCGATAACAAATTGCAGAAGTCAATAGTACACAACAGTACCCACTGTATGAAGAAAAACCCTACTCAGTAGGCAAAGCACAAATAGAAATCAGCAGTATTTTTGCTGGCCTTATGCATATCTGTAGAACATCTCTAGCCAAAACCACAATTTCATCCACAAATGTTGCAGCATGAAGAGATTTTGTCTAACATGGATGATAAAAGGTCATTTACGAGGACAAGGGATAAAATGGGAATGTGCCAGGAATTTACAAATGAGCCTCACTTCGTCTCTTTTCTGTTATATATATATATAACCACACACATTTCCTTATTAGCTTACCAGGGAAATGAGCACACTATAAAATTCATGTTGAAAAGAAAGGTCATGCTTCACTGTACAGAAAAAGCTGCTCTTGAAACAATCATCAAGAAAAAATTCAGCATGGATGCAACTGAAAACGTGATTTCAGTTACAGCGCAACAACAGTTCTCTACATTTTTTGTTTCATTTCCTGGAGAAGGCATTACAAATTTACAGCTTACCTAAGACACCGTTATCTGTTTGTTCCATAGGTGTCAATAATTATTCTGGTTATCTATTTTGGACTGAAGCAGGGCCTGCCCTACTTCAAGGCACAGGAGAACATGTGAAAGGAGAGTTTTTTTTTTTTTTTTTAAATTTCTTTCTGCTGACTACCCACCACAAGAACAATTGCAAGTAAAGAGTCTCCCTGAATGGTCCTGGGCTCTTCTGAACACATGGGCAGGAGTGGGCGTTTGTTTCCATGCATGTTAACACCCTCAGAGAGGTCAAATATTTACCCATAGCCAATTTTCTTCCTCCTGGTCTGCTCTTTCTGGCAGATAGGGCAAAGCAATCCAACTCAAAAATAAACAAAAAAAAAAAAAGAACTCTGAAACTCTTAGTGCAACGTTCAGTATTTAAACTATCCCAGCAACTGGGAAATGGGTGTGTAATTTGGTACCTGCCCTCTCACTGCTCTTTCTTTGCTAGTAGATTCTGAGACAGGCCGAGAGCGTGGCAGCCTGAACATGAAATTAATACTCATCCATTTGACCATCATTACTGTTATTTTTATAACTTGGCATATCCATAGAACTTTAGGCTGTGCCTTAGCAGCATAGATGCAGTCATCTCTTAGATGATACTATGCTAGTCCTGCAAAATGCTTTATCTTTCAGCCTGGGCACTGATCATCCACGATAACCATATGTTAAATTTCCACACTTTGGGAGTAAACCAAGAAGGTAGCGCTTGCTTGCAGAGATCTCTCAGCACAAGCAATGCCAACAAAATGGCTCTGCATGGCCTACCAACATCTTGTGCAAGCCCTGAGCTGTCACACGTTCCTACAGGCCACACAATGGGACACAACTTCACCATCACACTATAAACATCTTAACTTGTGGCAGAACCGTTTTCATAGGCAGTTTGAAGTGAAAAAGCACACACAATGATTATTAGGGACACAGTGACATAGCCTGGGGCCCAAGAAAGTCAGGGCTTAGTGATACCAGCAATAGCAGTGGGATGCAGTTGTTCCATGCCTTCTGCTTGAGGTCAGGGGTAGCTCCCTCAGGCCTCTGCCCCGTGCTTGTAGCCATGGCCTCAGGTCCTCTGCCACTGACATTACAAATGGTAATTATCATGATGATTGTTTAGCTAATAGTGGCTCAGAAATATGCAAATGCTGTAGAACACAATCAAGAAATATGAATGAAATTGCCAACTGCAGATTCAGACTCCTTGCAACAGGCATTAGACAAGCATAAATGAAACCCACTGGTTAAAGTTGAATATCGTGATGTTTACACAATGTGTGCATCAAGAAAAATGCAGTAATTACAACCAAAGTCTAACAACAAGAAAGTATTTGTCTAGAACTGGATTGCTAACAGATCAATGGCTTCAGGTCTTGAAACGTGCCCAGTCTGTGTTTCTGTAGAACATGAACTAATGCAATTATCCTTATATTTTGTCACAGAAGACATTTATGTATAAGCTAATAGTGCTAACTGGAAGGTTTGGGACTGATTTCTTATTTAAAAGTGATATGTTGATTTGAAATTAATTCAGTGCAAAGCTGGATCTTTATGCCTCAGTAATAGGAAGCAATGAAAGGAAGAAATAAAGCAGTCAATAGAATAATCCATTTTGGATGTGTTCTGTTTTACCTTTGCAGAAGGGTCACTTAAAAAAGTAGCCAGAAAATTTTTATTTTATTGGTTATTATTATCAGTAAATCAGACCATATTTTAGCAATTTTAGTACATGCATTGAGCTACTGAATCATCTTATATGTGATACGCGATCTTTTAATACGAAAGGAAACAGAATTCAAGTTTATATAACAACATTGTTATTACTCTGCATTCTTTAAAATAATACTTAAAAGGTGTTTTTCTGTGTTTTTCCTTTTTTTTTTTCTTTTGCACAGTTACACACAAGCAATCTTAGCACTGACAATCTCTTTTTAATATTTTAAGATTATCTGAACTTGCCAAGGATCATTGGAAGGTTCCACCAAATTCAAAGACCTATTTCTAGTTTCTTCATAAAAAGCAGTAGCTGATCTGCCCCTCTAGGAGCAGTTGGATTTTGATATTCTTCTGGTACAGAATGGTTTCTATTTGCTGCAGCATTATACTGTGTGTACTATTAAGTAGGGATACTTTTAAACTGACCTTTCTAATTGTTTTAGCTCTGTGTATTCAAAGGTGTTTAACAGCGTTTTCTGAACAGATCCTTTAGAGCTCTTACAGATGAGAATTTGCTCTCCTTAAGTAAAAATAAATAGATACCAGAACTTCTCTTGGAAACTTAAGTGCCCAAAATTAACCTTTTGTTCTGGAAGAAAGAGGTCATAGAAATGCCTAGATTGTGGCTAGCTTCTTACTCACAAAAAGTGAAGAGGAGGACTTGTTCACTATTGAATGAGCAGCTCTCCTCCCCAGAAGAGCACAAAGCCAGCGTTGCAGAGCTGTGACTGTGCTCCTCTTGCAGCCAGATCTATAAAAAAAAGTCTACAGCAAAATTGAGTCCCATCTCACTGCAGTGACTCCATTTGATCTATATATGCCAGGAATGGCAACAGTAACAGAATCAACATAGCTTGGTAGCAGGAGTCACATAAAACACAAATCTATTTGCTATCTTTTTTTCCTAAATTTTATAGCGTTAACTACCAACACTTTCAAGAAAACCTTTATTTTTATTACAGCTACACTTTCTCATGGAAACACAGCTTTGTGAAACATAACACATTTAGTTAACTTCAGGTCATTTTTTCAGTTCATTTCACTTAGTAGTAAAAATCTTATGGCCAAATCTACCCATCGACTGATGCGTGTGAGATTTCTCTTTAAGTCAATAACAGCCCTTAGCAAGAATCAGTGGCTCTTCACTGTTATTTATACATAAACAGTTTTATTGAACTAAACTAGTGCACACCATTTAGCCTTCCACAAATTATTTTTTTTTAAATTGTCTTCTCAGCTCTGTTGGAATCTTGGAATCCACTGCAAACTAAATCAACCCAGAAAAGCTTACACATCAATGATAATCATAATCCAGTGTTCACTGCTTTGTTTATGGATCTCACCATTTTACAAGCAAAATTTCTTTTATATACTTAAATTAGTTTTCAGCAGCATAGCAACAACCAACATGCAAGCAATAACAGAATTGCATTAAGGGAAGCACTGAATTTATGATCTACCCACTGGAAATCTATCAATTTTGATCAAGTTCTAGGCACAGTTTCTAATATTTCACACTATGATGCACAGTTTCTCACCAAGATTACAAATTGCTTCATAAGACAATATAATACTGAAAGAAATAAACAGAGCTAAATCATCAAATAGGTTATTCATTACTAAAGTATGTGTTTTGGTTGGCAAATTATGACTAAAAGTGATCTCTACTTCATGTCTCACATTAATTCTGATTCTTTTTTTAGTGTATTGTTATTGCTCTACCACAAAATCCTAGAATTACCATTGTAAAAAGAATAGCAGGATTGAAAGAGCCATGCCTGTATATTAGCATCCTATAAAATCCTTTGTTTTGGGGATATTCCCCTCCTCCCAGCCTAGATGAAAGTGATCCACAGGACAGAGATTTGATTTCTTTTAGACTACAGTCCAATTGTGCTTATTCTTGATTATAAAAATGAATCAATAATTGCAATACGTAATCATGAACTTCAAATTCTATGAAATATTTTCTATGACAGATGTGACAGCGTGAGAGGTCTAAGTGGGATCATGCAGATTTCCAGCAGATTGAGAACTCTCATCATCCGTCTTAAATCCGCTGCATAGTTCTATACAACTCAGCTAGTGAGATGCTTAAGGAAGGGTTATCCTTTGTGATGAAGGCTGAAAAGGAGGAAGCCTTGGACTTTTAGGGCTTCACCATGGATGGCACCAGCCTAGATCCCAGTCTTGCTCTGGCCACCCTTTCAATTCTATTGAATCAGCCTTTCGGTGCTTCAGCATCTCAACTAACCAGCAGGTAGTGGCCAAGGGTGAAGTTCAGAGACCCTTGCTGAGCTGTTAGGAGTACAGCACTTGTAAGAACATGCAGAACTAGCTGTGGAATTGTCTGGGGGAAGCTTCAGAGACTAGACGCAAGGCATCTCTGAGCTGCAGGCATTTCTCACATTGCTGGAGGCTTAGGTAAAAAGCAGGCACCCAGAGGAAGAAGTGGCACTTACTGCTGCTATTTAGGAGCTGGAGCACTGGATACATGCTGACATCTCTGTGCTGGGAGAGATTGCTATAAATTCCATAGAAAAATCCCCCCCAAAACTCATTTTCCATCGTGAAAACATTTAATCACAATTTTACTGCATGATTAAAAGACTTCAAAGAAACTTTTGTGGCATTGTAAGTGCTTCCAAATCTGTGCCCAGAACAACTCTTTGCTCTGAACAGCTTCTAGGGATCTAAATCTTGTCATGTATGGTTTAGTATCACAAACTACCCGGTCTTAAATCCTATCTGGGCTAGTAGTAAGTGTAATATTTTTTTAAGAAAGAGTGCTAAAAACTTAATGGTGAAAAACCTGCCCTTAGGGAAGCTTCTGACCTACTCCTGTCAGTGAATGCCTAGTGATCCCGCCAATTAGTTTAAATCCTAAAAACATGAGGATTTTTCTTATACTTTCTGATTTTCTGTAATAAATCTTGATCTTCTCATTATCCACATGAATATCATATAATCCTTTTTTTTTTTTTATCCTTCTAAGCTCTTGGTCTTAAAGTTATCTGGTGATGAAAAGCTCCAAAGGTTGATTGCAAATTGTGTGAAGTAAGTGTTTCAGTTTACTCATTCCAAGTGTGTTGCCTTTGCACTAAGCTCCGTGTTCCCATCTGAAAGTATAAGTGGGAGCATCTGATAAACCTTCCTCACGAAAGCATGAGCCCTAACAGTTATTTCTTAGGGCTCTGCCATTCCTCTGTGCTCTGCAAGCCTGTCCCTGGACACGTAAAACACTTTTAGGTTCCTGAGATGTTCTGTTTTCTTCTCACCTCCTGAATCACCAAAACAGAAGGATTACAAGTGCTGCTGGCAGGACATGGGTCCGGGAGGACACAGAGGCAGCTGCTGCTCCGCTCAGCCCCAAACATCACTGAGTTCAGCATCCTTCCAGTCCATGGAGGCTCCTGCCTGCAGACATTGCTGCTGGGGAAGTGCAGCTCTGAGGGACCTGACCCTCCCCCTTGTCCTGGCAGGAACAGAGGCAACCTGGTCCCCACTGCCATGGAGGTAAACTGCCATCAGGTGAACAAAAATCACCAAGTCTCTTTGGGACATACAGTTACATTGCATAACATTTTTCCTATTTACCTTATAAAACAAACAAACAAAAAAAAGCCATTCTTAAGACTAATTCCTTGTTTAAAATAAAACAGATTTGAATGTGACTAGGTGTGCATATTCCCAAGGAAAGTTTACCCAAGGCAGGACATGAGCTGATCCCTTTTGGCTAGAAACGTTTCACTGTCTCTGCTAGGGAGGCTTCCAGCAGCTCTTACAGGGAATGTTTGGGTGCACCTTGTGAAACAGAGAAACATGCACACATCATCTGTTCTGTCCACCACAGTGTTTCTGTGGAGTACTAAAAAGCTACTGATTTTATAGCTGGGGTTGTCAGGCTCCAAAATTCAGACTTCTGAAGAAATTGTGAGCTTCTCCTTCGTGGATTCACCCAGGATAAGCAGCTATAACTACGGGGTGAAGATACCCATGCCCTATCTGCTCTGACTCATCTTCTCAAGTCTAGGATCCAGTCTGAATTTAGTGATTTCCCTTAATTAGCTCGTTAAGTTACACCATGCCTCGACATCTGGCAGGTATAACCCCAAACAGAAAGGCAGCAATACCAGAGGTTTTGTGCTGCCTGAGAGATTCTGTAGTCATCAGTAACTGATGGTCTGAAAGAAGAGAGGCAGCCCCTCCCAGTTTCACACAGCAGAGTTTTCTTTCCAGGACAGAAGAGTCAGAAATTACATTCAAAGCCCCCAGGGAAGGCGGTGTGTTTTTCCCCTGATTCTTTCACTCCAGCTGCTCGCGCTGTGCATCATTTCAGCTCCACTGACCCCAAGTCCTACAGCACATATTACTCCTTATGAAAGAGTTTTAAAATACAGAATAAGATAGTGAGTTATATGCCAAGAACATCCTCAGTTTCGGAATTTGCAGCAAGTAGCATCATGCAGCCACATGTCATGAGTGGAGATCTCGGACTTACTGCTGCAGAACCTTTCACTACACATGAGGATTAAATTAATGTATTGATACAATTCTTCTGTAGGCTTTTAAAAGTTCTGCCTTTCTATACTTATTCCTTCTTTTTAGTGTAGGGATGCATTTGCCTCAATTTTTTCCCCTCTCATTTTCCAGAGTGTAACTTCCCTCAGTATTTAAAGAATAATATTCTCAGATGACCTGGAAAAATGTGCTCATCTCTCTCCGTTTATCTTTTCAGTGTATCTGACATGTATGCCGTTTCCTTGCTAAAGTAAAAGGGGACAACATTAGTTAGGAGAACAGGGCTAACAGACCAGAGATCTAGAAATACTGCAAATAGCAAACATGCTCCTAAAATATTAGAAAGCAGACTTCTTCGTTACTCAGATTTTCAAAGCAAATTGAAAAGTTTTTTCACCCCTTTCTTTTAGAGGGGCTCCTATGCCATGACTACAGTCCACATGTTTGATGATGGTGAGTCAACGGTTCCTTGTAGGAAAAAAAAATGGGCATTTTTATCTCAGGTATATATTTTAGATGAAATAGTGGTTGCTGCAGAAGTTACAGAACAGGAAGAAAAGTCCTTCACAAACCTGCCCCCGATTTGTTGTGTAAGGTCATAGAGCCCAAAAGCCACGTCACTTCTGGTACCAGTTCACGTCTGAACTCAATCAAATTATGTTCTCTTAGAAACCCAGTTAATATTTTGTGGATTGGTGGGGGAAAGAAAAGAAAAAGAAGAAAAATAATTACCTGAAGGGCACATTTAAAGAGTTAAAATTTCACAGATGTCGGTTTAACAGAAAAATAAAACTTTAGAAAAAGCCAACTCTGGCCACATGAAAGTTAAAAATAGTGATGTCTTGGAAAAGGCAATGTCTATAACAAATGCTGAATTAGGCAGCACTGTATTTCTACTTCTTGTTAAGATTATAGCTCAGGCAGCTTTCATTGCACCTTCACCATGCTTACAGTAAATCCTGGCGAATGGCCCATATATTGCACAGCATAGATCGTGCCAGAGCTGGTAATTACCCCTTCACATATGGCAGCTTGAAGTTTGGAGAAGTATTAATTTAATGTAACAGTGCTCTACTGAAGGCCATATATTCCTAGTAAATAGTGTGGTAAAAGAGACAGAGTTTTGCTTAGGCAATATTTTCTTTTAACGAATCAAAACAGAAAGCACACATTGTTGTTTAGTTGGTCAGATTGCTTCGTTAAAAACCTCTTCCACCAGGTCCAGAAGTACAGACAGATACATTAATTTCTCCTGAAGGAAAAGTAAATAAGATAAAGCTTTTGGTTGGCTTAGGTATTATTACAAAGCAATGTTTATTTGTTGTTCTTGTATACGTTTGCTGCCATATGCAACACACGATGGAATATCCCACCAGTGTCAGTGAGCACCTGGGTGTCAATAACAGAGTCACCCATCAAAAAAGCAAGTTTATTTTCAGAATTAGGTGCCTATCAGATAAGTAGCACCAGGATAAATGCGAGCTCCCTGGGATTGTTTTTTCATCCCAGTGAATCACAACAACTGCGGTGCTTCGATCAGACTGCACGGAGCCCACAAGATTTCTGCTGTAAGGGGTTTTGTTCTGCTCAGCTCCCGCTGTCCTTCCTGCAGACTGGGCACACACCAAGCAGCCACGCATCCCGCACTCTTTGTCTGTGCCTCTTTTCTTTTTCCTGCCCTGAGGTATGCTGTGGGTGGGATAACTGGGACATCTTCACGCTGCTCCTGCAGCCCAAGCCAGAACAAGAAAACGACGAATGCTGCCTTTCTGGATAGGCAACCTCAAAACAGTAGAATTTCAGGGCCTTATGCCCTGGCAAAGAAGAAATGTACATTTTGTTTCTGAAGACTATTCTTGAAGAATCGAACACAGCATCTGACTTGCTGAGTAATTACCAGCTGGCTCTGCCAGCTCCACATTCAAGGCTCCTGTTGTGCTCTTGGTTACCTAGAGGCAAATCTTCACTATGAAATTGTTTAAACCTCATTATAAGAGTTAAATATCAGTGGCTCTGACAAGGGAAGAGGCCATGCCTTAAAAAGGAGGGAGGATTAGTCTTTTCAAAGTCTCCTTGGAAAAAGTATTTGGAAGGCATTTTATCTATTAGAACAGGTCTTTAACATCAGTACTGCAAGGCACACACATTACAAACAAAAACAAAGCTTTTTCAAGAAAAGTTTAGTACTTGCAGCCCCAAACCTGTCAAAGCTGGTTGTTTCCTTTGCCACAGCCAGCACAACACGTACCTAAACTGTAGCGTGGAAGTTTGAAACAGGTAATTTTCCATGCAGAGTGCATCAGTTTGCTCTTCAACAATTTCCTGCATTAATCTACCAGAGACTGTTGTGTTGTAGCACATAAACCCTAAGGAAATAGTGGATTTTTGGTCCACTTGAGTGACACACAGGCTGCGGAGGCTGCTTGAACTGCGGTGGGGATGCACAGATGAGACTGGGGCTCCAGGGCTGCACCAGGGGAGGATGGAGATGGGAGTGAGGTGGGAAGCTGAGGGCTGCCTGTGTTTTTGTAAGCCAAGCTAATTGGATGAGCAACACCTCAACATATTCAGACATCAGGTACACACCATGCTCAACGTCTTGACATCTTCAGCTGTCAAGTGCGCACCATGTCCTGCTACGTTTTCCCAGAAGAGGATGACAGCAGTGGGGCTTACAGTTCTACCAACCAAGCAGCTCTGCCTTTCTGAGTTTTCCTGGTGACTACGTGCATTCATTATCACATCTTGTCATATCACTTCTACCTTTCTTCCTGCATCATTTCTTATCCCCGTCCTTTTAAGAGGTCAGGTGCTACTTTCTGGACTTCACAATCATTTCAATGTAGTGAGTGCAAAGTCATTTCTCTATCAACATCAAAAAGCAGCAGCAATGGCTATTCCTGATTCTGCACCAAGTTGTGCCATTGCCTGAAAGCTGGGGGTTTGAAAAAATGTGTCTGTTCTTTTGGGAAGAAAAATGGGAAACAGAAACAGCTCTCTACAAACCTAAGCTATATATATTTGCCAAGCTATGCACAAAGCTATACATATTTTATGTGCTGCTGATCTACAATTTGTAATTAATGTCGATTCATTCACTGCATTTTTTTCCTACTGTATTCTCATTTGGCTGTATTGTGCTGTCGACACCCTCTGTGACATATCATTTCTGTTTACCTAAAACTTAAAATCTATTGAACTAATACACTCATCTCCATGTTACAGCTCTGTTGTCAGTTCTTAATTGCTGCTTTTTTATCATTCTATTTTTCCTGTGCTACCATTTTCCATGTAATTACCTACACATTTGTGCTTAATTCCTCTGCTTGCTATCACTTACTACAAGCATGAGAGCAGCAATGCTGTTCTTCTCCCACAGGCAGAACAGGAGACTTCATCTTTCAGCTGCATTACTCCAGCACTTTCGGGGAACTTTGGGCCCATATGAAAAGAATAAGTTGTGTGCTGTGCATCACAGCAGCATTAGATGTGTTGCACCCACTTGCCGATGCAGTTATCTGCGTTTAACCTTCGCACCAGTCACTCTCCAGGCAGGAGGGTTCTAACAGGAGCTTCATTGTCATTCTCCATCAGTATTACAATAAACAGCCCTTCCTAATCAGCATTCCCCCGGTGCCAAGCCCAAAGGCAATCTGCTCGAGAAGATGTGATGAAACCAGAAGAGATCAATACCAAAAAGTTTTCACAAACTCAATCTGGCAAGGTTAGCGTGGATAATACTGACAGATAAAGATCTAACTCTATCACACATGACAACGGGATGAAACTAAGAGTGTGCAGGGATGTGGTGCTTAAAGCTGTACTGTTGTGAACTTAGAAAGTGTATAGGAAACTGTTGTATGTTCCCTGATAATAATATCAATAAAGATATGAATGTACTATGGATATTACTGATTTAAGGATAAATTATAAAATTATGAAGTATTTACCGTACTTTTAAACTGCATTTAAGTAACTCCATTAATTTATTCAATTTACTTTATGAGCTATGAATTTAATAGCAAATAGATATTAATTATATAAACACCAATTCTTTCTTGATATTACAACATCTCTCAGATTCACTTTGGAATATCTATTACATCCTTACATCTTCCCTTACTTGAGTGATTGTTATAAAATAATTAATTTTTAGTACAGGAAGGCTTTATTGTGCTAATCACTGCAATAACACTGCCCTGCCATGCTCACATCAGGAGTACGAGCATCATCAAGATCAGGAGAGGGTGAGGAGAAACATCCCTGAGGACGCAGTTTCCTCAACGTCTCTTCCTTTTTTACCTGTCCTTAAGATACTATTTCTGATTGATTTCCACTGATATTAGCAAGTTATGATTTTATTTGTTTTTACTGTTGTACTTCAGTGATAAAACAGAGCACAGAATAAATCCGAGAAAGCTAAAGATCACCAGCACGTTTCCTGATAGCACTGAGAAACTGCTCATGTGGCACAAACCTCTGTCTGCAGCCTGCTCCTCCAAGGAGACCGTGTTAAGACTTAAAAACCCAGCCGTGCTCTGCAGAATGATTGTTTTTTTCAAAGACAAAAGAAGGGTGCAAAGTGCTTACGTGTGTTTATTTATTATTGGATAATGCCAGCTAGATGATTGGTTGTAAAGTTCCTTTTGCCCTGTGAAAAAGAGAAATCCCTATGAGAATATTCTGGCAGAAAGTTTTCTTAATTTTAATCTTCCTTTGGAAATGTCACAGCAACATCAAGAAAACAACAAAACCGCCGCACGCAGCCTGTGTGGCATGTGTCTGTGAATGCCACACATCCAGGCAGCACAGCTGCAAAGGTGCCGCTGCCAAAAGCCTCCCGTGCCAGCAGCTGAGCTGTGCACACCTCTGCAAGGAGCTTCCCTTGCTTTGGGTGACAATGGGTCACCCTATGGCTATGGGTGACTCCCCAGCACTCAGGCTACACAAAGGGAAGATGGTGGCCTCAGCCCCTTTCTGTCACATCTCAGGATGACCTAATGCTGTGCACCCATGTTCATAGGCAGTGTGGGCAAATCCTGGTTTCCCCTCTCAGGAGTAGTTCAGGAAAACATTAGTAAATGTTGTACACCAACTTTAAAACATGGGCTTTTGTGACTGCAGTCTGTACATAACCTTAAGATGCTGTAATCTCTGAAATCCTGTATAGGGAAAGCATTTCATGGGAAACACTTAACACTGCCTATCCACAACTGCCAAGCCAAAGCAGGGCAAAACTTATGAAAATAGCATTCTCAGATTTAAAGAGGATATTGCAAAACAGAATGAAGGAAAGCAGATTAACCACTGCAGAAAGCACTTGACAGTGTCCATCCTGCCTGATTTTTGTACTCGTCTGAACGCTTTACAGACTCTGTCATGTTTTGTGTGTGTGGATGTAAGAACGTTTAAATAGATTCAGCAAATGTTCACCAATAAAAAGATGCATCTTCACTCCGTAAACATCAAAGATGACAAATTTGCGAGGAGCCTTAATGCCATCACCCTTCCTGATAAGCCACAAAGAAACACGTGTTTCTAAACGCCTGGGATTCATTCACACTGTATAAATCAGCACCTAGGAGAGGAGCGGTGACAGCTCCGAGGAAGCATTGCCCGTCTGCTCCCAGAAACGTGCTCCGAGCAGCAACCTGGGGCTGGGGATGTGTATTTTCCCTGTGTGTCTGACCAGTGTACGAATTTGATTTCATGCAAATATTTTGGCGCAGATTAGTTGATAGCAAAACAGAACCGGAATGCTAATGACTTTTGGCGGCACATACAGAGGAGGAAAACTCATTCAATCCAAGGCAAAGTGTCAGCTTTAATAAAGTAATGTCATGCTATACCTCCCCCATAGCTGGCCTATACTGACATGAAAAATTGTAATGGTGGAAATGCAGAACTTTGCAGATATAAATAACTTGAGACTATATCATAAGATTTCCAAATAGGGTGGAGGAAAACTGTAAACATGCATTGAGTGGCTGCAAGTGAAGGATATTATTGCCACCTATTGACAGCAGAACCTTCTGAAATAATGCAACCTGTTTGCTACTACTGAATTGAAATTCCTCCTGGGTAGCATTACAACAGGCTGCTACTGCTGTTGTGTAGCAGGGGACATGGGCGTTTTGAATAGCACAAACACCGGGATTTAATGAATATGGTAATATCTGAGGAAGTTAAAGGCAAAAAGAAAATAAAACCAAAACACAAACAAAAAAAAAATCCAAACCAAACATATTAGAAAACAAACGTACACTCAAATCACATTAAAAGTGATCAGTGTTCATCCACACAAGATCTAAGTTCTGGGCAATTACTTAACCAAAAATACTAATTTTATAATTAAGCTGATTTCAGCCAGTCCCTTCCACAGAAACTGTCCCCGTGTGATAATCTCCCCTTGTTCTTGGTGTCCTATCAGCACTTGACACACGAAAGCCCTCCCGCCTCTTCTTGTCAGGAGCTCAGTTACATTATTAGGTACTTCAGTGTGACTCATTCTTGACAGCCCACTGATTTATGATCTAATTTGGGTCAGGCAGTGCAGATGGAGACCAGCATCCTACTGAGGCCTTCAATTCAGTCACTGTTCGGTGGAAATCTGAGCCCAGAAACATCCATCTTTCACCTGTCCCTCAACGCACTCTGAACCACGTGCACCTTAAGGTTCACCAAGCACCAGCCATTGTGTAAATAAAAGTTCTGTAGGTCAGAGCAGTTTTATGCCATAGAATAATATTCATAACACCTAAACAAAGGTATGCCAAAGTATTATTTATTATTTGGATGTGATTTTTGGGTTTTGTTTTTAGAGCAGATTGCAATGATCATTGTTTTAGTAATCAATATCACAGAAATGAATCATTTAACAGTTTACCAGCCCACCCAGCTCTTCCTTGTACAAGGGCTGGTCAGGAAGTAATGCCCCCTATTTTATTACATTGGCCCCACAACATTGGGGGTGGATGTTGGTGGGTGATGCATTTCAGTAGAGGTGACAGTGGGTCATATCCACTGCTGCATATTTTTACAAGCTTGGAACGCAGACTTTTGTTTATCTCTGGCAAAAATGCACAGCTTATGGTGGTGACTGTGCAGAAAAATAGTGTTTTGTAGCTGAGAATTTGCTCTGTGAAGTAGTGTAATTGTGCTCCTTGTATCCATTGAAGTTTCAATTCAAATAAATAGGAAGCATTACTTTCAGAGTGACATACATACGACAACACCAAATAGCATTCTTATCTTCCTCAATATAAACATTTTTTTTTTTTTTAAACTCTCTTATTGGCTCCCATTTTTTCCCCCATCTGCAAAATTTTTGAAGTATGAAGCCTCAGGACTTCATTCTGTTTTCGAATAATAAATACAATCAGCTCAAGATGGAATGTTATTTCTTCAATCTCCAAGTCATTTCCTTAGTCTACTTTGCTTTATATGCCAAGAAACACTGCTATGCAATTTCAAGATGCAGCATCATTTCACTGCTCAATTTGAGGATGTAACGTGTTCTGAGTTTGGTCTTTTCTCCATCAGTCCTCTGAGCCCAGAGGAATATCAAAATGATGTGTCTGCCCTGTACCACCCGCTCTGAAGCTTGATGTGAAGACAGAAGTCACAAATTTGTTTATTTTTTTCCGTATTTCCTAGACAATGGTCCCTGGTGCAGAGAGGCAATTCCAGCCATTGAGGTGCAAAGCAGGGACCTGCTGCTCACAGCAGCTCTGCCTGTTTCAGGCCACTGACCTACGAGCACTGCAGACCATTTACCCCTGAGATAGGAAAGAACTAACATCACTTTTATTATAAAATGCAACTCTCCTTACTTTTTCTCCCCTAATTGATTCATCTTAAATAGGTTCTTACTATTGATTTTATCATTCCAGCCATGCCATCCCTCTTGCTAGATCTCAATAGCATGAAGTTGGTCTAATTTATACTTATGAGTCATTCCAATTATCCTTCCTCATAACTCTCTCGACAAAAGCTATTTGATTCCCCCCACCCCTTCTCTGATTTGTTTGTTTTGCTTTTCACTATCTCGATTCTATGCTAGAAAAGACTGCTCACTTATTCCTCGTTTACTTCTATTTCCTTCTTTTCCCACAAGCTCCCTGGAGGAGCCCTTCAGCCCCTGTCTCAGTGCAGGAAGAGGTCACCTCACCCACTGGTTCCCCACCAAAGGTGTTGTGCACATTTCCAAGCCTCTTTCCAGCGCTAGACCATGATGCCAAGGTGCCAGCTAAGATGGATGAGTGGCCAAAGCTCCTTCCAGGAAATTCAGTGTTTTACTGGTCTGGAGCATGTGGGAAACACAAATGGGGAAAGCATCGCTGCCAGGGGGAGAGTTGTAGGAACCCACAGCCAACAGATGCGTGAACGGATATTTTTTGTTTTATTTTGCAATGAACGTAAATTAGCTTGAATTTCCTATTACACACCCACTTTCCATGCTGTTTGAATGGTTCATATGTTAAAATTTTAAAGCACGTACAGCTTTATTGCTCATTTCCAGTGGCGTCTGCAGGAATAAATAATTCCTCTAATACTCAGGCTTCAAGGCTGAGAAATAAAATCACCACATGGATTTCACCTGCCTATACGATTTCTGAACAGAAAGAAAAGACAACCCAAATCTACACCATGGAGACTTATTTGGATGTATGTTACCCATTCCCAAGAACACGCCTCCATCACAGGATGAGGCCTCATGCATCTGTTGTGCTCTGGAGATGCCGCTATCTTCAGGCTGTGCAGAGATGAGACATCACAGAAACCAGCAAGCATCCTGATAGCCTACGGGATGTATTGCAGCACTAATTGTTGCCACAGACTTGTGATGGGAATGAAGAATTGGGTTCATTTAAGCTTCACATTTCTCCCGGCCTGGGTTTGGACCAGGGATAGATGACAATTGAAGCAGTATCTACTTGTGTGAGCTTCACATGCTCAGTGACAGACTTTTAGTCTACAGAGGGAAATATTTCCATTCTCTTCCAAAAACACTATGCAAAGTGCTCAGCTCGTTACTTTTTCTGCTTCAAAGAGTGGGAAAAGGCAGTGTGCCACCCATACTACCAGAATCAGTGACACAAACAAGCTTTTATTTCAGGCACTTTTTCAGGAAGGGGTCCCTCAGACACAACTTGCATGCTCCGTGTCTGATTACAAAGCAAACAAAGCATTTGCCAGAGCATCTCAGCACAGGAGAGCATTTCAGCGCCCACTTAAGTGCTTGCCTCTTGTCAGCTTTGTTATTTCAAGAGATGCATCTACAAGTGGATTCCCATAAGTAGGAGAGACAAGAAACTGTGCATTCTGTTAGGGACAAAGTGACCTGAGCTAAAGCTTGCTGGTAACTGCAGGAGTGCATTCACCTACCAGGAACAGACAGAACGGTTTAGGAGTGATGGGTCAATCGGGAACATGAGCTGTGTTGACAAGACAGTGTTTGCACAACCCAAATCTTACGTTGCCCAAGAAAATAGACAAAAGAATTTGACATGTTTGAAAATTACTCGTTCAGAGGCCTGTTATGGTTTTTGATGATTTAAGAGATGTTAACATCTTGAAAAACAACATTAAAGCACAATTTTCTCTTTTCCCTCCCCATGCATCTTTCTTGTACAACAGAAGATTTCTTCCTATCAAAATCCGGAACTGGCAGTTTTGTGCATCACAACGTCAAACAGAAGTGGGGCTCTGAAACACCACAGATATCAAGCTTCAGCCACTCAAGAACATGGACTGTAGTTTCTGTGCAAGCCCACAACACCTTAACTGGACTCTGAGAATCCACCTGAAAACTGCTGGTCAACAAAATCAAAGAGAATGGTGAAATTATTGTACTGTTCATGTAGCAGCGGTGTTTGTAATTAATTGACTTTGCTAATGGCTATAAAGTGCAACAGAACTTTTACAAATAGAATCTCACAAGTGATAATAGGCAATAACAGGTTCCGAAGGTGACATTGACAGTCATTCGTCTGCAATTGGGAAAGAAATACTGCCACATATGCTGACATTATTTGATATTAGAGGTTCTAGCTTCTAAATGTCATATTTTAAATGTCATTATATTTGTAGAATATAAAAATAAAATTTTAATGCTATTTTAGTCATATACCTCTCATTGAGCCTTAAAATAATGTCATGTTTTTATGAACACTTTTAATGGCATGAAAAAGTAATTATCTCTAGCCTCTCAGGCTCAGTATCCTTTAATAATGAACTGAGTCATTTTTGAAATGCCGTATCCCGATTTTATAAATGACTGTTAGCAGACTAGAGGAGAACACACGTGGAAATATTTAAGTATTCCAATATTCTGTGACAAGTAAGATTCAAACGAGCTTTATCTACAAATTATTTGAGTTGCATGTACTGTTTATATAGTCAAATTTGACTAAAATACCCATTCAGTATCCAGAATGGAGAACAAGAGTTAACAGTTTTTTGATAGGATTCATGTTACTGAATAAACAAGAGGTAAGCAACCATGTAACCCCAATTTCACATCCAACTTTAATTTCATGGTGTCAAAACTTGTTAGGCTAAGACATTAATGACGGCTTAGTCTTCATTTAGCTTAAGCATTTAAGCTAACTGAGTAATCTATTTCACCTCTGTAGTCAACACTGAGATGTGCTACCCAGCAAGTGATTCAAACCACCCTGGATCTGCTAACGAGAAGTAATTTCTAATCATTTTATATAGCCAGTAATTTTAGTCAGCATCCAGACAATTAACTTGGATTAAATATCTAGTCCTACAAAGCAAGCGAAAAGTAAAATCAAAACTCAGACCAGAGAAACTGTGGGATTTAACACTGAGTCTTCAGAAGATGAGCATCATGTGCGCTCTCTTGTCTGCATGCGTTCCAGGAGCTACACTTAGTATGAGAGTTCAGCTTCCAGCATACTCTTTGGCTTCCCTTTTAGTCTTCTGAAACCTATAGCTAAACTAAAACCCACTCTCTCCCTCAATTTCAGCTACTTCTGGTGACTAGCTTCCCTTAGAACTCCGTTCCATGTGCTATGAGCACAGTGTTGTTTGCATGCATGAAGGGACACAGAATAAAGCTAAACACCATACAAAAAGACCAGATTTTTTGAGACTGTATTTATAGGAGATACATGCAAGAAATTATGAAGATTTTGGCATCATCTAAGACAGCAGCATTATCTGCAAGTCAGCTATTTGGTACCTAGAGGAACGAGGAGAGCCTTCCACCAAGGTATCCCACTCATTGCTCCATTTATTGTGCGTGATGCTATCTGGATCATCTCGATTTGAGGAACATTTCCAGCCATTAATGTACGTTTCCTTTTTATAATTTCCTACAGGTGTGCTTGCTAGCAAAACACTGCTTAAAAAAACATTCTAATGTTTTTGTGTCATGTGGCTGGTGTCCTGCCATGCTTAGACTTATAGGTCCAACATGTTGGTGTTCAAAATGGTAGTTAAAACAGAGAGCAATACACAGCCCAAACACAGTAACCCCTAAAGGAAGAGCTGTCTGGGGTAGCAATTAGAGAAAAGAATGAATGGATATGGTTTTTTAAAAAAGACAGGAAGCCGATTGTTATTATCTTGCTCTGTCAGTGCAGAGCCAGAATTCAAGTTGTTTGGCAATGAGCCATAATGGATGGATTTTGTTCCTTTCTCTCTCTGATTGCCTTTAAACTTAAGGCCCAATACAGCAGCCTGAAATATGCTACAAGCGCTGGCAAAACAAATGTTTGTTCCAGCAGACTTGCACTCTGAATATCTTTAACTGCTTTGTAAAGCAAGGGTCCCATAACATATACTTTTGTTGTTAATTCCTACTACTCTAGGAAAAATACTTTTCACAGAGTCTGGTTGCTCCTATGCAATGATAGGGAATCCCCCACTAAACCTGGAGATTGCCTTTGAATGTCCTTTTCCAATACCTTAACCACCAGCCAGAGTCTGAAAGGCACTTTTGTGCCAAAGTAATTATTTCATGCTGAAATTTTGTTAACAGTACGATCCTTAACATATAGAGACCTTAATAATTTTCAAGATATTGCATGTATTTGTCATATTTACTCATCTTGTTTTGTAAGGTACCAATTCTAGGCAAGAGATTAGCTTAGCTGTAGCGCAAAACTTAAAAGATGATCAGATCCTTCCTTGTCTCTGGCTTCCCTTGCTCTGCAGAAAACTATTTGCAACAGAAATCAATTCCAGTCTTCCAAGACCATATAATGGGTTTGAAAAACAAGACTATGCCAATTATTTATTCATCATAATTGAAGGCCGTAGATCCAAAGAAAACATTTTGCAGTTGCTTCCTATAGAATAGTAAATTACTTTCCTGAAGCTGCTACAAAGACCTGAATTAATTACCACTGAGATGCACATTACTGGATTAGTATGAACTTCCTTTCTGCTCCCGGAGTTAATTGACTTTCTAACTAAGACTATGACCTTATTTCAGTTGACATCGTGGGAGGGGGATTCTTAAAATGCAAACCAGTGCTGGTACATCTCCTACTTTTGTGCCACACCAAACTCAATGATAACTAAACAAAAAGTTATACTGAATGGGTTGTTTGTATTTAAGGTTCTTATTTTTAAAAAATCCTTATTAACGCACACACTTTTGAAAACTCCTTTATTATTTACATATACTCATATTTATATTTAATCTTAAATACAGTTCCATTAGTCATACATACCCTATCAATCTGATTTTTGTTAAATTATCTAGGTTCGTATCATAGTACATAGTACAAATGATTATGATGATCCATAGTGAAGAAAGAGGGACCATTATCATAAAACAAAAACCTCAAAAGCTTGGAGTGACACAGCTGCTGTTCCTTACAGCAGGAGCAAAGTCAGAGCAGTGCAAATGAAGTTCTGCCACCACATTTAGCATCACCACACATTATCCACCTGCTGATCACCAAGTGCATTGCAAAAAGAGAAACTCAGACTCTAAGAGTCCTCATTTACAAAGTTCAAGCCCTTTCTCTGTATGAGCTTCTGAAAAAAAATACCACTTCCACCAACAAGAACCCCGACCGTATACATCATCCATACATTATTTCTGACTGTGAAAAGTTGTTCCCTGCTGCGCATTTTACCAGTGCCTTACTCTGTACAGTTTCTAGCTTCCCAAATCAGATGAGTACCGCTTCCTTCGGTGAACAGTTCCACAACCTCATTGATTTCACTGCCAAGACTTTTTCCTCACGCTATAAAGCTTTTGTTTTTCTTCTCATATTTTTTTTTCTCGCCTGTTACGTCTCAAAAGACGTCAAGTGCCACAGTAAGCAATTCTTTATTCTTCTTAATACTCTTCGCATTCGTTTATTTACTGGGAGACTGCTGCCTTGTCCCAGCCTTGGTGGTCACCACCCAAACACCTCTGGTTTACAATCTTTCTTTATCATTCAGTTTCCTAACGTTGTCTGGAAACACTGAGTTTAAGAATACAGAACAACAGCAGCTTTTAGAGCTCAGTTTGGTTTTGCCACACACAGAGGGAGGGCTTTTAGTTGCTTCCTTACTATTGATATACCAGTTTATTCTGACAGAGCAGAACATAACTTTTAATTAATAAGTATTGACAATTACTGGTTTCTAGGATCAGATTTAGATAAAAGAGGAAAAGCAGAAACAACCATGTACTTTTTGGCAGTCAGGTACCTATTCAGAAGCAGCTGTAGCTCTCTGTTACAATTCATTCCAACCTGCCTTCTTCCTGAGGCCTCAGACAGCAACACTTGCCCACTCCTCCCTTGAAATGCTTTGGGTGGAACAGTCTGAGGGATCTCAGAGCTCCCGAGCAGTCTCCCTTCTGCACTCCGAGCCTCCCACCCTGAACAGAAGGTACTAGCAGAATTTGCAGATGCCCACTTAAAATCAATTAATAAAAGCCATTCATGTGAGATGTACTCATGTAGGTGACCTTGGGGTTTCACTGCTCTCAGTTTGATTGTCATGCTGTGTGATTAGATTAGTTGATGTTACCCACTATGATATTGCAAGAGCTTTTTTTTTAAAAAATGAACTATAACGTAACAGCTGTGCTCATTCTTCTTCCTCCTATTCTCTGCAGTCCTACCTTGTGCTGCTTCCACCAAGCACATGCTCCCCAGTTCCCATCTTTGAGCACCAAACTTATCAGGAGGAACCCAAACAAACACAACTTTATTTAAACAACTATTTCCTACCTGTGGCTTGAACTTCTCCTCTTCCTTCCTGCACACCATTCTTCAGCTGCTCCCCTCAGCCAGGTGTGCTGGACTTTGCAGCCCTTTCCAGGGCCACCTCCAGGTGTGGGCGATGACCTCCCGCCCACCTGTCTGTGGGATGGGCTGAAGTAAGCATACGGGTATACCACCCACACTATGAGATGTGCTAGGCTGAAAATTAAGTGAATTGCTCTTCAGCTTTAAATTTTTAACTGAATTGTTTTTAATATTGCATTAGGCTACTATTTATATGGTGAGTCAAAGGGATTTTTTTTTTCCCCTCAGCTGAGTGTCTCACAAAATTCTTCTTGGAATATCCCAGCTGTGGAAACTAGTCCAAAAACTTCATGCTATGCAAATGTATGAAATTTGGGTAATGCTCTTTAAAATCTTTTCCAAGAGAAGACCCAGGAAAGATCCAAAGCTGTCACAGCCTCTCCAAGTCCAGACTCAGCCCTAAGCAAAACTGTCAGAAAATCAGGCCATCAAGGACGTAATACTCAGGACAGAAAATGAGCATTCTGATGTTATAAACTACCTGCTCCTGAAAATTAGAATGAGTTTAGAAATTTGAGCATTAACAGCAGTGATACATCCTGCCACATAATCGCAGTTGCAGGCACAGCATCTTCTTAAAATGCAAATGAGGTTTGCAAACATAAAGATCGTTCATTCCCTCTTAAAAAATTGTCATATCATTTGGAGCTAAAATCATTCCTCATTTTCTTCCTCTCCAGGTCTCCACCAGCTTTTATTCTATCCTCCTTCTAACATCCAATACTTCAACATTACTCTTAGCAAGAAATCTTGTGAGAAATGTGTGTGGTTCTGCTGAGGGACAGGGAGAGGGGGTGGACCACAACCTTTTGAGCCTTTCTGGTTGTGTCGCTGTGGCTGTACACTCCTTCAGCCCGGTTTCTGACTCAAAGCAAAACTCATCTGGTCTCTGTCAGCATGCCAGGTGGGCCATGAAGGACAGGCATTAAACAGCGGCCCCTACCTCGCCCGTCTGAGGTCTCTTTATAGGCTTTGTCCCCATGGCTTACATATGACAGGAGGGATCATCTACTTTCACAATTTAATTCTGTGTAGCGAAGCTGCATATCCATGTATAAAGCAATGTTGCACCTCTTCTGCCTCCCCTGTATCTTTGAAGCATGCACACAACAGCTGTCTTTAAAATTCCTTGAAATATTGTGTAATCTTAGCAATAGCACAGAGCACTTGGGAGTTCAGTGCATTACAAAGTCTAATAACAGTAACAATAACAACAATAATAACAGTAAGGCAATGAAAGCTCAAGGATGCTGTGACTTTCAGCATGCTGTAGCATTTGAGAAAGTCCGCTGCAGCGCAGGGAAGCCTCCCTCACCAGACAGCTGTGGATTCAAAGATGTCCTAGGGTGCAGGTAATGCAAGTGAGGGCGTTTCAGTCACAAATCATAGGCTTGAATCCAGCGTGTGTTGGCTGCAATAAGGGTGCATACAAGCTGAAGACTCTTCAATAAACTAAATCAGGATCTCCGCCTTTTCACAGATCCAGGCTCAGCTCATCGGGCTCGCTATGCATTTGCCATGATCTCACCTTGAAGCAGTAAGTAGGTCAGCTAAGGAGAAAGCCAAGGGAGAAGCTCCTTCAGCTTGAGTGCTGTCATTGGCACTCGTAGCATGGTGAGCCACTGTGACTCGAGGTTTGATTGCTATGCAACAAGCTGGGTTTTGATCTGTGCACAGCTCTAACAGCACAACACTTTGGACATGACACCCTGAGTGCAGATGGGGACACACAGCAAAAGGGCTCATCTCTAAACTTTCACAAAAAGTCATACGTGATGAATGATAAAACTTGAGACCAAATTATTATTTGCCTCAACTTTTCAAACCCCTGAAATTAACACGGTTTCAACACGGAGCTGGCCCTGAAACAACATGCATGGTTGCAGGAATCTCTTTCTGTAGTCAGGATTCACTACAGGGATATCTCATGGGACAGACAGAGGCTGACAATTGAATAAATGAAGATGGAAGCAGAATAAGCTGGTGTCTTAATCACCCCTTTTGGAAACAAAGGCTCTTCACAAGTTCCTTCTTTATCCATCTTTTTCTCAGCATGAGTTGATCATACCTGGCCATAGAAATCACCTCCCTGGCAACCTCTCCTGTTTGCAGGGTTTTGATTTTTCTACTGACTGTGTTTCCAGAGCGAGAAAAAAAAGCAGCGTTTGACAGCTCTTCACAAAATTGTCACCAGACCAAATGCCTGAATGTCACTCCTTCTGGCAAGCCTCTTCTCAAACAAACAGTCCTCAGCGTGCCTGCGACCTGCAACCACGAAGTCCAGCCACGGCAGGAGCTCCGAGCAGCAGCCGCCTCTCTAATTGCTTTCTGCTTCACCGGCGATCAGCGTGGCTGCTGCAGGCTGGTGGGCTCTGAACAATGTATGGGCAGGAATTTAGAACGTTGCCTTCCAAACCATGCTCCTCTGAAAGCTGGTACTTGAAGTCCTGACATTCTCTAATCATCGTAAATTCATAAAGCTTTGAGGATGCGGGAACGCACACGCCAGCCTGGGAGCCCACACAAAGCCTCACTGGAAGGATGAAGAATTCACTTGAAAGAAGATCCTGAAGCACAGATCAAATTTTAATGTCTTTGACTCTCTTTTCTAAATGTCATCTCCTAATGACACTCCAGAAAGATGCTGTTCCTCCTATCAGATTCTCTCTTTAAAATGTTCAAATGCTGAACTCACGGTATCTGATATTGCCATCAAACAAGTTCTCTTGCTAGACCTCAAACCGCACGGAATGAACTTTCTGCGACGTGTCTTTATGTCATGAAGTTGTTTGGATGTGCACTATTGCTTTTGTTTTCAGCTGCTGAAACGTTTCCCTGACATTGGAGTCATGAGAAACTGAAACTGTTATTGATCTGAATATTCTTTTTAAAAGCTTAGAAAGCGATTTAAATTCATCTGAAAATAAGGCTGGATTGAACATCCAAAAAAGTCCTCCTGCACCCATCCATCTCTGTCTCTTGCCTTAAACACCACTTTTTCACACAGCAGGCCAATGCTCAGGCAGAGGAAGGGAAGTGGAGCTGGCAGCAGTGGCTCTGGGGCATGAGGCTCTGTGCATCCTCTGTGCCTCTGCCTGCGGAGCATCCCATCATCGCCTGTGAGTTACCGTGCAGGCGGGGTGCTGGCTGCTCCCAACAGCTGGCACACAATTTCTTCTGTACAGATGCGTGTGCACCCACATCAAACTAGCCATAAATTATGAACTGAAAATGACGAGGTTTATTTTCTAATGGCCAGAAAGAGCCAGCCAGCAAAAGACGCCTACACCCGGCGGAAGGTGACTTTGGAGAACCATCTGAGTTAATCAAGAAACAGCTGCAGGAGGATGTCACTATTTGCAAAGGGTAACAGCAGCAAAACTCTTTCTCTGCCAGCCTAAATCACATGTCTCAGCCTGAAGCAAGTACGAGCTGCAGGGTTTTCTATGGCTGTTGCTGTTAGGCAAGGATATATATGCAGCGAGCACATACCCTTGGCTGGAAATCACAGAGCTCCTGTGACAAGAAAACAAGGCTCCTGCCAGCTTATGGCCCAGGGCTACCCCTGGCATGTGATACAGCATTACTGGTGCAGGCAAATGCAAATAAGAAGATACCAAAGCAAACTTTGTTTACTGATGCAAACTGCCAAGCATAATATAAGTTTGCAAGGAAAATGCAAGCCCCATCATAGAAAGTGACAAGACTTTTTTTTTTAACTTTTCATTTTGGGCCCCAGAATTTAGCGGGCTTTGTGTAGAGCAGCACCTACTTGTGACATTTCTTTTAGTCTTTGGGAAACCTTAATACAACCCCCCATTATATGCCCAGAGAACATTAATTCTTATCCATGGGAAGTCCCCTGTATCAGAGGTTCATTACTTCTAAACACGGTTCTGACAGTCTCCTTTTTGAATCTTACAGATTGCACGGGTATTTTTGTTTTTGCATTGATGCACAACACAGATGAACTTATAAAATTGTGCCACATGGACACAGCTCACCCAAGATTAACCTTACTGCAGGATGAATTTATAGCTATCATAGGATCTATGGGCAGTGCCATGGTAACAAGGATCACTAGCGGAGGATAACAAGTGATGTTGATAGTCATCATTGTGCACATGATTAACTTCTAAGACTGTTTCATCTATAGTTTCATATCTGTTGTGTTTTCAGGCCTACTTTGTAATGAATTGTAATTTTGGGAGCTCTAGTTTTCAAGTGATCATGAGATACTTGTGACCTTGGGAGTCGCTCTGAGTGGTAGAGCCAATGCAAACAATTCCACTCACGTTAATGAAATGTTTACATTTAAAGCTAGTATTCAGTAACAAGAGAGGCAGCACAATCTGCTCTTCACTTTTTAAACCAATGCATTTTATGTGAACATTGAAACTATTATTTTCAACTGTAACATTGTCCTTCAAAAACTGGGAGCTGTGTTCTCCTTTGAGGTTTCAGCTTCTCAGATTCATGCACCAATTCAGTAATAAAGCTAATTAACATGGCCTGTTTCATGTACAAACACTTCCTAGCAAAATATCAGTATCATTTTTCCCACTGCACTACTGTAATATTAATGTATGTTTTCTCATATTTAATCCTTCCAAAATTTTCTTTTTTTTTCCTTAGTTCAGAGCTCAAACATAGTATCTAGGAGGGAGAGTTCATGTCCTTCAAAATGACACTTATTTTAGAGGTAACATTTCTAAAATTCTGGATGTAATCTTTAATATTTTGTTCATGGTATGTTGGTAAGAGTTAACTCAGTTCAATTAAAAGTCCAATCTGAAATAGCTAATGAAACATTGACACTGAAAATATGAGTAATCACCCAGAGCTGCAGTTGTAATTTCTATACAGAAAGAGCTGAATGAGGAACCAAATGTCTAAAAATATCTTTAATTTTTTCTGAATGGTATTGAATTATTGAATTGTATTCTAGTGGTGTAGACTAGATAATGGATTCACTAGATTCAGCCCTAAAGGATTTACCAGAAGATCAGATAAATATAGTTAGAGACGTGAGTAAAAATGCAAAAATGTCATCAAGAGCTTTCAAAGAAAAGCTTGGCTTTAAAACCAGACTAACAGGAGACAAACTGAAAGAAAGAGATGGATACTGGTTGCTTAATTAGATAAAGCCAGTACCTTAATTTTAATGAACTTTTAGAAAATAGAAGTGGTGTTAAAGACCATAGCAATTTGCATCAACAAGTCCCTAATTGGTCTAATAGATAATATTGCCTTTAGCAAGAAAATGTCCACAATCAAAGCTACTTAGCATTCCCCTTCTATAGAAGCACAATCCAAACATTTCTGGCCAGTTTATTTTAAATACTTTGTTTTCAAAAGCTGCACAATCTTCTGCATTGCAGAATGGGCAGGATTAATCAGTGCTGATGAGCCTAATTGAGGGCAGTTAGAGATTCGAATGTGAATATATAGAGGGCTACCTTCTAATGATCCTTTTGTAATTATCAATGGAGAGTTTCCATTACTTCTTGGCAAACTGAAACAAATCAAAGACTGTCTGCTTATTAACTGAGCTGTGGATAAAGCACTATCTCATGGAGGAAAAGCTGAGCAATGAGAGGAAAATGCAGACCTTTGGCATTTTTGAAACAACATAAAAATTTATTTCAAACGTATTAAAAATTTCCAAGCACCATCAGGAAAGATGTATGAGCTGGTGGATTTATTGCAAAGGCACACCTTTCTTAGACTTCAACTCTTTCAGCTGTAGAGGAAGAAAAACGTGTTTTCTTTCTACTGGCTAAACTGAAGCCAGAACAAATAGAAACTTTGTCTCCTTCTGAACCTGCAACACCTACTGTAAACTTTCCTAACTCTTAATCTGGCTAAATGTCTATCAGCAACTGTTCTGTGGACAGCAGAGAGGCAAGCTGTGGTCATCTGTCCACTTCCCAATTGATGGGAACAGGGGAGGACGTTCCAGGGGCTGGAGGGTCACTCCCAATGGCCAGGTCTCCCTCCATCCGCCTCAACCATCTGGTGCTCCCCACGTCTGGGCTGTGGGCAAAACTCACAGAAGTTTTCTCCCAGCTGTTTGGGGTCAGTCACTATGTCTGAGCATCAGAAGGAATTTGCATTCTTGTTAAAGGTGGCTGGAGGAATCCTTCCATGCCAAATGAGATCTTCCGGACTGCTTGTGCTCCCTGCAGGAGCTGAGCCTCTGCAGTTGGGAAATGGGGGGAGATAAAGAAATGTTGGAAAAAGGGGAAATGCAAAACATAATGGATAGACATGAAGTCTGAGAAATAAGGTAAAATAAGAGAATGAGTAACCGTGAATACTTGGCAGCAGTCGTGCAACTGAATCTTTGTTTTCTTGGAGTGTATTTTAGGTGCAGAAATGTCCAAAAAAGTCTGGGACGTGAGACGAAAGCTCTGCAAAAGGCCATTAGGATCTCTTGCAGGCCCACGTGTCAGAGTGGTGACTAAACTGGGGAACCCCTTCTGGGTCACTCCCTCGCTGTTCTGCAAGTGCAGCAGAGGATCCAGGTAGGACTATAGACATCACCACTTTGGCAAAACTTTTAAAATGCCCTTACAGCATGGCAATACATTACAGTGACACACACCAGCTGGCAAGGCAGGGATTGGGTTTCACAAAAGTTGCCACTCTGTCTTCTCAGCTAGGGCGAAACCCCCAAACTCCAGTGTTCAGCACAACCTCTGGCACCTGCGGGGTCTGGCGGCTCAGCTGCAAAGAGGAATTGCCATCTGGAAGAGAATGAGACACTGAGAAAAGTCACAATGGGAGGAGAGGCAAAGGTGAGATAGAGCTGGCAGAAAAGGAAGAAATGGATACAGCAGAAAAATAAGTGGCACAGAAGAGAATTTACCAGACCCTGGAAATAAGTCTTTGGGAAGCTTTGATTTACTTCAAAACATCCTCTGAAGTTCAAAATGCTGCTGGTGTTTAGCATGAGTTGCCTCCCACCATCATTTCACAAGGACATTGTGGGAGAATGTAGTGCTTTGGTCCTTCCCAACAAACGGCTGAATGCCATTTCTCTCTTAAAGTATGCAAATTTGGGGATTTTAACCCATTCATAATATTGCTGTCTTCATGCGTATCCCTTAGTATACTAAGCGGCCACAGATCCTAACAGATTTATTCTATAATCTATTACATGCATGTATATCATAAGAGAAGTGTCATGTGTATAGATGGTCAGGCACTGCTGTAGTTGCTCCATTTCCAGTGCTGCACATCTGTACACACGCAGCAGCGCTCATGAGAACATGCAGGGGTTCCACATCTCACAGCACATCATCACCTTGGCAAAGCCTTTGGACTTCTTCTCTACAGCTTTTCTGATGAACGATGACAAAGTTTTGCATGTGAGTGAATCAGTGATGTATTTCAACACCTACACCAGCTCTTATTAGATATACTCATTCTCAACACTTGTTTATTCTGGTGGAAATCTAATAACAGACTTTCTCATTCTTTTTAATATCTCCCGTAACAATCACCGTCTAGTCGCCCTCGGTGATTGTTTCTTATATTCTCATACACAGTCCAAATATTACCTTGCAGAGCCAGATATTTAGAGGCAGTTCAGGATTTCAATTGTGTAGGTAATGTAGGACTTTTAATTGCATATTTTTCTGAATTTAGATTAAGCTAAATAATAGGATGTCATCCATTTCAAATTCAAATTAGAGCAACTTATTCCACCAACGAGTGAACTTTGTCTTCATAATCTAGCTCAGCAAGCAAGCGTGATGTAACTTAGAAAGTAGTAACTGAGAGTGCTTTGACTAATGAATGTGCCATCAGAAATGCAGCTCCATCTTTGACAGCCAGACCACTGAATTTTGATTTTTATTTTTATTAATTGGTAAACCCTTATAGTAACCTCTGTTAATCAGTGGCTGAGCAACTCATGGCGCTGTCAAGAGAATGCTTACAAATGATAACTCTGAGCTCCCATCTAAAGCCATAAATGTAAAAGTATTCTGTAGCCCAGTAATTGTTGAATTTTGCACAATTAAATACAGGCCACAGCATTTTCAGTGCACAATCTGGTTTTGTGGCATTTCATAATACGTTTTTGTTCCATACAGTGATGTTTCTTTCTTCCATATAGTGCACTTTATGACAAAAAATGCACCAAGAATAATTTGGACTACTTAGAAAATTTGGAAAATTGCAATTTATGCTATACGTGAAAACAAGATGCGTTCCTTCCAATCTGATACTCGTTTTGCAGAAGTGCAGTCCACCTTTTCCTTTATCACTCTGAAACAGGCTGGCAAGAATGATAATCGGAGAGCTCCTGTCCTTGAGCAACTTTAATTGAAGATGCTCTGAAGGGACAAACTGTGCTGACACGTACTTTGTGTCGAGGTCCTCTCCGGTCACTGGCAATTAAAATCCCATCTGAAATGTTCCGTAACACTCTGCATCCAAGCATGCTAAACCACTTACACATATTACATAGTGACTCATTAGTGAGGACATCTTCTGAGACCGGTAAATATGATCTTCAGGTCATTGTTCAGGAAACTGAGGCACAGAGAAGTGGAATCCCTCCGGAGCACAAAACACAATGACCTGTTCCTCACACACACCATCATTTTACCTATTCTTCTTGTTTTTCTTGTGTAAATTTGTTTCCCTCTTCCTTAAAAACGCGGTGTCATGGTGGTTTGAATGTCATCAAAAAGAAAGTTTGCATTTAAGCACTGTTAAATGTTTGACAAATCCACAAAACCAAGGAAATTCAGACTTAAGGCTGAAAATCCAGACTGACACTTCAGCCCTACCGATACTGCCACAAAACTCCTTGCTTTTGTGTATTAAAGTCAGACCTCTTACTTTACTAAATGCTGTTTTTTTGTAGTTAAATTATAGTAACAAGTGCTCCAGTTTCACTAAAGCCCACTACCTACAAGATCTGGATTACTAAAATGTAACCTAAATCCTTTCTGCTGCTGGTGTGTGCATTTGAAGATAAGTAACAGGGTGAGTAGGCTAATAATGGATTGAAATCTCCTATGGATAGTTCAGCACATCTCTAATTTTATTGCGACTATTTTTCTAGTTAAATTTAGATGAAAGCGAAGACACATTTATTTCTTGCCTGGTGGTTTTTTTCCCCTCTAAGGTACTATGAGAATTCTGTTACATAAACTCATACATACAGAGAAGTGAGAAGTGGCAATCACAGTGGTGGATTCATTTCTAACATGATTTTAATTTTGTTTATACTATGGATGATGCTGGCCAATGATAACTAAAGACATGGTATTGGAAGAATTAGCTTAAATTTCACCTTCTGTCTCACCTTGTTACAGGTACAGGACAAAAAAGTCTGCTTATTATTTGTTTACTATGATTTTAATGGTGTTTTGACCTCTCAGGTCCTACACATACCAATATTCAAGCAGAAGCAGCTCAGCCCCAGCCTTTTCTGGCAGAGGAATGTTATCCACTTACTCTTTCCCCTACGTTCACACTCAACCAACTCTATCAGAAGGCACCCAAGCTAGACAAAATTTATCACATCAATAGATTTTCAGACAAACAGAGTTTTCCCATGAGAGAAATGCTTTTAGCTGATTTCATGGAGGGATACATAACTGGGTCTTGGTTTGCACCTTCTGGATTGCTTAAAACACTTTTCCTCTTTCAAAACACTTTTCCTCTTTTAACTCCTCTGATTACCTAAAAAAAAAAAAAAAAAAATTGAGAGATTCACTATTATCTCTTGCTGAGAGTGAGCATAGGACATGCTGTTTTACCCTTTTCTCCTTATGAACAATATGAGCAGAATGTGGAGGGAAAAAAAAGAAAACACAACAAAAGGCACTTAAATAAGAGGAAAGCTTGAGGTGGAAGAGAGGCACATGAATGGTGAACAAACAGCTCACCCACTATACAGCTTTCTGGCTGTAGCTTTATTGTTTTGAACTGTGTCTTTGGCACAGCTCTCACCAGGGTTGTGAATATTCATCACCTACATTTCGTAGGGAAAAATACTGGTGGGGGATGGAGCTTGACAGTGCAGATGAAAGTACTCAAACGACTTTTTGAAGCCAAATAAGAGCCTTACAATGCAGCAGATGAATTAGGGGAGACGCTTTTTCGTGGGTCCTAGCCTGTCCTCACAAAATATAAATTAGAAAGGACTCATAGCGAGGATTTGTGTACGTCAACATGAAACTTAAAATTCTATGTGAGACTCCATAATGTTGGAAACCAGATCCCAAGCTTCCTTACAGTAGTGTAAATGCAAACTAACTCCTCTGTGCTTGATGATCCTATGGTAGATTTCCAACTTTCTCTTGAGCCCAATAATTCATAGTGGAGGAGGATCCAGCTGTCAGCTAGCAATTTGCCTAAAGTGAGAACATAACCCAGGTGCCTGCACATAAGCATAAAGAAGTCCTAGACTTGTATATTGCCACTCAGCTGCTCTTCATTAATACTTTCCTCACTGATATATATTTTTAAGTCTAGCATCTTTCTTCCTATGCTCGAGGCATTTACCTACAAAGGCATTTTAATATTCAGGCTACAAAGGTGGTTGCTGTCTTTGACTCAGTTGACATTTACTTGCAAGAAACTGAACTGAAGCGGCTGGTAATTTCTATAAGAGGTGTTGGCATTAATTTCCTTGCTGCTATGCCTTGTTGCTCCAGTAGATGTTTGTAGATGCCAACACTGCCTATTCTTTTTTTCTCTTTTACTTGTGTTTGACAGGTTACTTATTGCTTATTGACTGTGGGAGGTTTATTGTGCATTTTTGCTTCCTCAGCTTTGGTATTCAGCAAAAAAAGACTTTATTTGTCTCATGACAGAGTGTTTGTCTGACACTCAGTCCTTTTGTTACAACAATTATCAAAGAAATTATAACTTCACTACTTAACTGTTAGCAAATTGTGTACACTTTAATTTCCAAATATATGGAATGAAGAAAATATGATAATTTACTGAGTGCCACAGAACTGTAAAAAAAAGTTTAATCCCATTCTTATCTCTTATTCCTGTATAGTCAAATTAGAGAAATTGCATATATTTCATAGAAAAAATCTATACCCACGAGTGCTAGAATTAACAAGGTTTATTTTAAATTGATGTTACCTATGTAATGTGAGGAGTATCCTGTGGCAAGTATCTTTTCTTAGGTCCATGGTCTGCCAGCTGAATAATAACAAAATTATTATAATCTGAGACCAATAGTGATTGTAAAGAGAAATTTTCATAAACACATTAAGATCTAGCTAAAGGTCTGGGTCAATAATTGTCTTTGCGTAATGACATTCAGTGTTGATACCCTGTTGCAGTACTCCTATAGGCAAACAGTAACCCACGATTCCATTCAGATTTACAGATCCTAAAGCTGTCCTAGGTTATAAACAGAGCTGCCTGATCTCGTGTTTTAGGATACTGACCAGTCTCTCCAGATAGAATGGCACGATGTAGAAAACCGAGGAAAGACATGATGGCTCCCAAGCATCTCTCTTCTTCAAGCTCCCTCTTCACATCTATTGGCTCCTGCCAATAACTAGCACAGAATATATCACAACGGAATCATCTACAGAAGGAAAAAAAGAAAATTCTGAAAAGTCGTTTCAGCCAAAACACTCGGTTGTTTCCCTGCCAGCAACGTGCAGGTTTATAGCCACAACCCTGTTAATCTCAGTAGCTCAGTTGTTATACTGGTCTCAAGTCTTCCTGTACAAAAATCACAGTATATTTTGGAAATGATTCTTTCTGCCAAACCACCTTTGCAAGTGTACATTTGGCATTCTGCTGCAAGAAGCAGCTCAAGAATCTCAAGCCTGGCCAAGGTCCTGTTTCACCTCAGTTTGAGTCAAGTAGAGCTTGCCTAGCTTTGGAAATGCCAAAGGAATTTACACAAAGACTGTAAAACACAGGCAAAACTAGGACGTGATAATACCATGTCTTCATCATCCTAAAACTGGCTGAGTGCATGTGGACTGAGAATACAGGCACCACCTGCAAAAAGAGCCAGTTTTGCTGTTAATGCCTGGCAATAGCAAACAAAAATAGAAAGATAACATCAAATCACCTGAAAACACTCCCAGATGCACGTCTTTGGCAAGTGATCACATTTTATTGCAATGTGATAAAGCAAATCAACAAAATGAATTTAGAAAGTGTGAACCAGAAATCTGTATCTTAGTACTCATAAGGAAGTCAGCAGAACCTTGTTCAGGGGAACCTTTTCAAGTCCTGTCAACATATAGGCTGCATGTTTTTTTGGAAATAAAAGAACAATTGAAACATGATAAAATTATGGGATCCCGGTGGTCTGTTCTTTTGTTCCCAAGATTCACATTGTGTGCATGCTATACTTCAAGAAAAAGAAGAAAGCTGAAGAATAAGTTGCTGAGTTAGAATACTTGGCTCTGTAGTAACTTTGAAAAGGTGGAGAAGACAGTTCTGTAATTGCAGGACACGAGGTTGATGTGGATATAGAGTTCTCTATTGCCTTCGTGAGCTAATTAAATTTTTTTTAACCCAAGCCACTAGGAGGCAAGCATCCACCACCTGACTACACATCAGCAGGGCCTCTGCAGCAAATATCCTCCACTTGCTAAGAGTCAGAGCCCTGTCCAGCAAGGAGGACCAGTGACAGCAGGTATTGCTCGCTGGTTGTTTGCACCAAGCTGCCCAGTACCAAGCTGCACTCACCAGCTTCCCCTGGCAACTGCTGCAGCAAGGCTGCCATGAAGACCCTAATTGCTCTGAGCAAGCCTGAGCTGTGCAGGTACCTCCGTGCCTATGGCTTTCCTTTTTACCCAGGTTTTACAGTCATCCCTGACTGGCACAGATTTTTGTTTTCTGGCCTTAATCTCCAACATTTGCTTTGGGGGTCCAGAATCTTTGTTTGACTGAGAGAAGCTGAACGCCTTCCTGACTGCCTCACAGACTGTCTCACAGTTTTCTTATTTCATATTAATATCCCTTGTACATGGAGTTTTATATAAGCAGTTTTAAATGGGTAATAAGGGAGCTTATTTGGCTATGGGCAGTGTTTTTGTGACAGGCTTTGGGTTTTCTTCTGAGCTGATAAAAATGGAATTAACAGATATTAGCAACTAAATTGGTTGGTAGGCATTAACAACAAAAGAAGTGGTTCAGGCTCATTGAAGCAGATATAATTCTAGTTACAGGTAGAGGGTTTTTTTCAACAACTTGTTTATTTACATTGCTTTTTAGTTATTATTTCTCAAGACGTTAATTCTTCTTAATCACAGGCCAGTGAACTTTGACAGCCTACTTGCCACTGCCTTAGACTATTGCTCTGGGAGGAGAAACCCATGCTATCTTCTCATTTGCTCTCGGACAATGTGTCTGTAATCCCTGGAGGGCTTCTAATTCAAGCTCAAGAGCAGCATAATTTCACATGTCTCTAGAGAAAACGGCATTGCAGAACACCAGCTGTGGGAAAGTATACATTTGGGCTCTTCACACCTGTGTGATTAGTGCTCTGCTGAACTCCTTACAAATTATGAAAACCAATAATCTTATATGTCACAAGGTGCTGCAATGGTAGTTTCTTACAGAGGCCTAGAATCTCTTTTCCCAAAAGCTTTATTTTGATCTCATAAATACGTAGGTCAGTCCAAAGATAACGCCTCTAATTTATTTCCACAAAAAGTACAACAAATACAACGAGCACAAAATACTATTTGGTAGAGCAAAAACACGTGGAATACTTCTCAAATCCAAGATTATAAGTAGATTAATCTATTTGATTACAACGTTTCTTCAAGCCTTCTATACAACACAACATTAATGAAAGTGAAGCCATCCTAAAATGAAATGAACCTTAGTACAACTGCAAACTGGGAATGACAGTTCAGATTTTTCTTTCAAGCTTTTAAGCATCTCTACTAATAGCTAAAATATTTCTGAAGCAGCTGACCTTTAAATTCTATTTGAAAGAGACTTCTTTTCTTTTGGGAAACTGCCTCCACTGAATCATTTCCAAGCCTCTAGGCAACTTTCAGTATGAAATACAGATTTTTTACAACTATTTCTAAGATAATTTTATGAGTGAATTATGGGAGAAAATTAGCCTTAATGTCTAAAATGAATGGTAGAAAAATATACAAAATCTCTCTTTGCAACATCGATCTTATAATCCAAATGTAAGTTGTTTGATACAGACCTTCAGCTTTGCATGATTTCTGTTATGGAAAACAAAGTAGTCTTGCGAGTTCCAAGCCCTAAGTAATTGGGTTATGAATCCTCCAGAGAGATTATTATTATTATTTTTCTGCTATTTGCATTTCAGCTATGTTATCATGGAAATATTTGTCTAAGCTAGATGAGAATTACGATTAAAATAGGCAGAATGTTCGTGAATGTTCTTCATCTACACTTTTCTCTTAAGACCAAGAGAAATTGTCAGATTTTAATACGTGTTCTTTTAGTACAGTACCTTTGATTCAAACTAATAAAATTATATGACAATTCAGTGAATTACTATGATAGCAAATTGATAAATTTATTGTTATTACTACTTAAACACATAGCAATGAAAACTTGTGCTGCCATCAGAGTTAATGAGATTTCTATAACTGGGTCTGACTATGGTGAAAGAAAGTAGGACTCAAACTAAGAGACAATCAGCCTAGAAGCTTGCTATGCAAACTGCTATCTTATATCGAGCCTGGACAAGCTTTGAAGATAAAGTACACTTTTTTGCAGTTTCACCTTTAAACTTTACAGTTTGGAACATTGTACTCAGTAGAAATTGATAATCTCAACTTACCTCGTGATATGAAACACTAAATAACAATGATCACTTGAACCTGGAAGGCAACTGGAATTATACCTAACTTGGAGACAACCATAAAAAAGTTTGCCTCAATAAAAGAGGACATAAATAGAATACTGAATAAACAAGTGAATAAATAGAAGCATTATAAAGCAAAGCACTTTGCCAGAAAACGTCTTTTAAAACAAAACAAAACCAAAAGAGTCAGCACCATTTTTATGGATAGAGATCTTAAAAGACTGCAAGGAGCATCAGACAATGAACCAAAGCATATTCACATGACAAGGCTGCTCTGTTCTCAGGCAGTGAGTCAACACTTAAATTTAACTCTATAATTTGTTAAATAGTTCAAATACACAGGAGTCCCTTAGAACTTGTCTGAATTCTGAATACGTAATCTCATTAATCTGAATTACTCTATTGGATTTCATCATGTAGCATGATATACTCATGCTTTCCATTAATTTTAGACCTTTTTTGAATACTCTTCCTTGTTTGTATTTATCTATTTTGTATGTTCAGTTTGCTTCTGCTTTTGCTTCCATAGGTAGAATTGTGGATAAGCTATTAAAAATACGACCAGAAACTCTCTCCATCACATATTCTTCCAACACAGGTTCTTCTCTGCGGCAGTTTCCAGTTGCTAAGTAGAAATGTTTTGAGGGTTACTCTGATCCAGGTGTTTATCTACTAAATGTATTTAAAAAATAGTATCTGTTTAATAAAGTAAAACCAGCGCATGGCCAATGACAGCCTTGGTAGCCTTGGTTGATCTAAAAGACAGACCTGTAAACCTTGTTAGCTTCTCTCCCAGGAAATCTAGGAGCTGGCACCCGCTTTGGGAGCAGCTGTTCTCACAAGTCTTACAGATGGCTGCGGAAAAGGAAATCAAATCCCCGCTGCACTCAGACCTTTAAAGAAAACTGTAGGAAATCCTGAACCAGTTGAAATCATCTCCAGGACCAACTTGCCTTTTGTGTGGACACAAAGCCTCAGAAAGGAACCGGATCCTGCAGGTGTTGGCTGAGCACATCACCAAAAGGACCCTGACAGTGGGAGGGCTGCTGAGACCATCCCTCCTGAGGCCATAGCAATCCTCTTACCTTCATACCTGTACATAACAGCAACATCTATATAAATGTTTCACGTCTCTACATCAATACACAAATATATATTTATAACCCTTGTAAAATAGATTTTACAAACACACATATATAGTTATAGCATCTAGATAGATATATACACACACGTCTATATACAGAGGGGCTTTCTAACTACTCTGAGCACACACACTGAGCTTAAATGCCTTAAAATAGGAGAACTAAAAAGGAATGCTGGTTTAAAAAATAATTCAACAGTAAAACATTTTTAGCAGCGTAGAAGCAGGTTGGGTAGACAGGTGCAAGCCTGAAACACTGCTGGAAGTTAAGTGGTGTTAAGGGCAGTGCGGCAGGTGGAAGTTCTGCAGCACAGCTTTCAGTGCTGCAAAACTAGAGATGTCGGCCTAACGGTACCAGTAAGGTCTGAAAGTGTTTTGCATGCACTGTAACTTCAGAGAGTGTCTGATTTACAGGGTCCCTGTGATGTATTTAAATGTCAAAAATACATAATTTATGAATTCATCTGTTTAGAGATCTATTCTTTTCCAGATTATGTATACTAAAATGACTGTATTCCATGTAATTCTGCTCAATTTCTAGCAGATTACTCATTTGAAAAGAGCTGAGAAAATAAGTGTCTGCTATTCATTTTCTGCACAGAACAGATGTCTACAATGTGCTTTTGCACATCCTAACATGAAAATTTGGATTTGTCATCAATGATTGATCATCTCAGTGCTGCTCTCCAAATATGCCTTTGTTACTTATGCTTGTTTTTTTAATAGTGGCCTTGAAACTTTTAAATTTTTATCAGGTGAGGTAATTCACTTCATGACTTTCTCCTCCAAGGAATGAGAGCTCTTCCTTGGTCCTTCCAGCTGTCTCATGCTGTCTGTAATGGTGCAGACAAGAAGAAGCATTTCTGCTTGCATAAGTCCAAATGCAAAAAGGAAGCTAAACTTTAGACATATGTACCTTGCATGCTTCTTTAACACTTATACTTCTAAGCCCCCAAAAAGTATCCATTGAGATGAGAAATTTAATGAGTGTAGAAGCATAAATAAAGCATGAATTTACACAGCATATTATACTCCAATACAATAATAGCATGCAAGAAAGAATGCATCGTCATATAACATTGAGGTCATTAATATGCAAAGAAATAGAGGACAGCCCCTTATCTGCAGGGCTCCCCATGCTCTCAAGGCCCCTGGTCAGAGGAACAAAGCCATTTTGCCCCTTCTCCATGACACTCTGCACTGTCTAGCTCAGCCATGAAACACAGCATGGCAGCAGCAGGTAACCTTTCTGATGTGGATTTCCCAGCCCACGTGCCTAACACCCATATTACATTATTACTTGCTAGGAATAAAATGCTGTGCTTTTATTACAGATTGACTATAATAGTCAAGAAAAAAAAAAAAAAGTCTTCTTCGGTCATTCTTACCTATCTTGCAATCATTTTTAAGCTTCTTATTAGCTTGTACAAATTCTTCTTGAATCTTCATTATGCTCCTGTTGGGAAAGTGCGTATTCAAGCAGTAATATCCAGATTTTTAAGTAATTTTGGTGGTTTTGGTGCTGAACTTATGAAAAAAAAAATATCCTATTTTAAATTTAGAAGTATCTAACCGATCTGGCACAATATATGGTTTTTTTTTTTTTAAGCAGCTATAGCATACGGTTACCTAAAACGACCATTGTAAATCACAGTCCCCAGCAGGGAACACAATCGTTACTTTATGCTCTGAAAATGGATTAAAATACACAAACACAGCTGAATTTTAAAGGGTTGTTCAACATGATATTGGGCTCAGAGTCAAATTGGCTCCCAAAGCAGGCAACTCAGGGTCTTTTTATCTTCAGAGAATTTATGTGCACGTAATACTAATAGTTGATTCTATAGTCGGCACCCAGGTCCTTGGAAATACAGAATTCTCTCATTTCCAACCCAGTGCACTTGAATATTTCTAAATTTCACCTGGGAAACTGAAGATTGTTTTGCAAACCAAACAATGCATTGCCTGGATTCCCATTACAAGAAGCAGACAGATAGGAATTTTCCTGTGGTTTGAGCAGGAGTGTTGCATTTACCAAACACAAACCCAGACAACCGTGCATCAGTGCAGCTCCTGGCACTCCCCTGACAGGTCCCGGGTTTTCTTGCAGTGTCTGGGCACAAGATCTTGGTACAGTTGAAGGATTAATCTTTGCCTATAGTCAAGGCAAGGCTGCAGACATCTCACTGCTACAACTCAGTTGAAAAATACGGGCAAGAGATGAAATACAGCCTCATATTTTTGTCTTCACTAGACCACACCTTTTTTTCTTAGGATCGCACAGTTTTCTTCTCTCAGCTGGTAAATAATACAGTTAAAGAAATTCAGATTCGCATTAGAAACTATTTAAGCACCTCCCAAATGTCAGGATGCTGCTGACGCAAGTGATGTTCCATAGCTATTCGGCACCTCTAAGGTTCAACAATACTTTTGTCCTTGCCTGGTCACCTACGCTGCCACCCAATAAGACTGAGATCTCCAAAACCAAATAGACATGAGCTTAGTGTGGATATGAGCTAAATTACTTGAGATGATATAAGAAATCCTATTGAAAAGCAGATAATTAAACCTAAATCCCATAAAGATAGATTACCACCCCAAATATTAGAAAGTTCTTCCTCTTTAAAAAAATAAATTGGGCTAGCAAAACTATTCCTCTTCTGTACAGACTTTTGTGGTAGGAATATCTACAGCTGTATTTAATTGAGCCTTTACGAGATCATTAAGCTGCCTTTCAACTATTAGTTTGTGGGTGGTGTTTGTATTTTAGTACCCTGCATAATCTTAATAAATATATGCAGGAAGATTGAACCTACGAGTCAAAGCACTGTCCCCAGTTATAGAGAGCATGTTACTGCCATCTGGGTGCAGAAGATATATTGCAAGGTATACCACTAGATTTTTATATAAAATCTAACATACAGAAAAATTATAATTTCCATGCATACACACAGCAGATATTTCATCCAGCTGTTCTCTACAGGGTTAAATGAGCAACAAACTTAGCAATAAACACAACGTCTCTCATCTTCAGGAATTAGAAATGAAACAAGGAGATTAAGCAACGTAGAGTGCTTGTATCAAATTTTGCATTATTCAATCAATCTGGCAATTGGAGAAGCGCACTGTAGGATTTAGTGCTAATAGGCTTGAGTGGAAGAGGAAAACAATCTAATTACTGGAAGGTCCCTTTGTATTCTGCCCACTTACCTTATTCCTCTCTTGGAAACGAGGGGAGACTTCAGTAGATTTTGACAAGCAAATGCTCTTCATAGCGTAAAGCAATACTTTTCTTAAAAAAATGGGCCATGTTTGTCTGTACAATACAATTTCACATTTCATTTATCTTGGAGTGAAATTTCATCTATACGTACATATTTGCATACATAAAAATGTGCTAAAATTATACAGAATTCCATTTAATGGTTGCTCATCAAAAATATATCATAAAAAGGGATACTTTCATAAGACATAAAACTGTAATGACTCAGACAGAATAAGCCAACTAGCCAAAGGGCCAACAAATGTCAGTAAAAAAAAAAAATGTAAAATAACCTTATCATGAAACTTTTACACAATTATCTCCAAGGCTCCAGCATCTTTTGGATCAGATTTCCTGAACAAACTGTATCTAGTATCAACAGGCAGATGTCACTGATTACAAGACAAAAAATTATGATTTTTTGTTATGGGGCTTTTAATTCATATGGGTAATCTACCTCTATTCAAAATACTTTTCAGTTGTGAAAAACAAAGCAAAACAAACAAATGAAACAACAAGAAGAAAAAAACACCACAATCAGGACGGAATTTAGGCTGAGCACAATCTCAAAGTACGAAGCAATAACTCAGGCAAAGCAGAAAAGTTTTCAGCTGGACACTGAAACAATTTGAAATACTGTTGCTGTTGCCCAATCTCCCTGATTCTGCAGTAACAGCTGCTGTTGGTCAGGATCATCAAGGTGCACAACAGCAGAGTTGACTTGCACACAATTTACTGCCCTTTCACTGCAGTGTGGGCTTTCTGTGCCCACAGAGTTTAAAACCAGAGGGACTTGGCGCTGGTCCTTTGAAACATCTTCCCCTGCACTTACAGACACAAGGTGCTGTCAGCGGCCAGGAAGATCCGTGTCAGGGTCCTGCTATAATTTTTGTATTATGATAGCTATTGTGCAACTATTTTTAGTCTCAAATCTGTCACACAGCCATTCACCTGCAAGAAGAAAATGGTCTAAGTACAGTACAACCTAGATAGTTTAGAACTGCTCATTTTTTGAGTTATTCAAGTCCCTAAAATAACTTCTTTCAGATATAAAATGGGAGGTATTTTCCATATTCTGAAGATAATAAAGTGGCTGAACCAAATTTGCAGACCTTTCCCGAAAGTTCATTTCCAAACTAAACTTAAGAACAAGATGCTACATAATGCAAAGATTTTTTTTTTTTTTTTTTTTTTAAAGTTTCCTGGAAGTGGAAAAGGAGATTTAGAACATCAGGGTTTCTGTCGACTTTTAAAGAGCCATAATGATATTTCCTGTGACAGAAAAGTCAGCAAGTTTGCAGTTCTGACTACACAGCACATCAATTTGTCTCCCAATAATTTTATCTGGGAATTACATTTTATTTGTGACACCAAAATGAATGTTTCCATGCAAGCAGAACCTTTGCAGTTCATTTTTAATAATGAATGCTCTGCACTGGAGGCCAAAACGCTTCTTTCAGAAATTTGGAAACTATGAGTTGTCTCCATGGTTTCCCCAGGAAACTCTGATCTCCCTGGGCAAGAGAGCAGGGGAGCGTGCGGTGCCAATGCTTTGTTACCTGCATGGATAAAGAATTCTCATAAATTATCATTTAGAAATGATTACCATGAAATCAAACTGGGAGACTTGTGAGGATCCTGGGTCTCTAGCACCACCCATAGCAATGGTATCAATACAAATAGGTTAACTGAACTTGGACATCTCCCAGTGCCCACCAGTGGAAGCTCATCTGCTCAGGACACCCCCAGGACACTGGACCTGCTGGGTGAGGAACCTGCCAAGGAAATCATCCCTTATAAAAACAGGAATATTTAGTGCAGATCAAGGGATAACAAACACCATGAGACAATCTTTGCTCTTCCAAAAACCTCCCTTAGATCATTCAAAGCCATGAAGAGCCACCTAACCTCATAAAAGCACTCTTTTCTTTTGAGGTTGCCAGCTTATCCCCATCCTGCTGTCTATGCCTGCCAGGGCTCTCTAACTGTGGTTTGAACTCCACAGTCCAGCTCTCTGCTTCCTTCTCTTTGCATGGCTCTGAAATTCTCCTTCCTGCTAAATACTTTGGGAAGCAGCACCTCCTCTGCACGTAAGAGATTCATTTATGGGTGGGAGAGCACCACGAGAGCCTCAAAGGGAGGGATTTCCGCATGACATCCTCCACAAATGCCAAAAGCCTGATCTGAGTTGAAACATAACATTTTAAGTTATCCTATGAAATTCCCCTGACATTCTGATTGGTGTTACAGCAGCACAGAAGATACATTTTACATCTGGAGATGAATGCTAGATCTCAACCCTAATTTTCTAGAAATAGAAAAAACCTTTTCCTGATTATTATAACTTTCCTAGCTTTATTAAGCTAGGAAATAAATATAATAATTAATATTATATATAATATAAATAGGAAATTAAATTTTTATTTAAAATTTAAAAAAGGGTTCAAGTAAAGAACTGAACTTCTGTTGCTTCTGGTGTTTTGTGCAGATACTTTATGCATAAGAGTGAATCTGCTGGCCTTTTTAGTCCTTCCATTGGTGTAGTCTTGTGCTGCTGCCTGCCCTCACCTCTCCGTTGGCTCCATTTTCCTTCTGAAATTACTTAGTCAAAGCGTTTACATTCTCTTATTTCCCTCCTCCAACAGAGGCAATTTGTTTCCAGTACTTTCTGTTAATTTCCTCTCTCAAATGGCCCCAACAGTCGTCCCTCCCCTTCTGTCCTGGCCCATTCCTTCCCAGCAGCACGGCAATACCTCAGCCCCCAGAAGGGACCTTGCCTGTGACACGTGAGCTCTGGTTTATTGCGACTTCCCTTCAAGCCCTGTGCATTAAGCTGTAATGGAAATCTGGAATGAGACTGTTCTGGGTACAGCCCTGTAGTGAAGAATTCAAATATAACCTTTCATTCAGAGAACCTATTTCATCTTGTACTCCCTTCTCTTTTAATAGTGCCACGATGCTCTGGCAGGTGCCATGCTTGTTTATTGTTGCCAGAGGAAGTGAGACTGTTTCCCTTCCTATCTCATATTGCACTGTCAAACAGAATTTATCAGAGTTTGTCTTACAAGGACTTCTTTTTTGCAGTTGTTGCCACACAGCCAGCACTAGATTTAGCATCCGTTTTCTAGCAATAAAGCCAATGAATCTATGAAACTGAGGACGGACTTTGCATTACTCCTAATTAGCCAGTCAGCACTTAGCACAACCCAGATACTTCTGCATCTGCACTGCATAGCTGTGTTAACACAAAATGATTTTCTTAGCAACTGAATGTTATTTGAAAGCATAAGTTTTGGAATTATGTGTAACACAATGCTGCGATTTGTACAATAAGCTTAAAACAATGACCAGTAACTGGCCAAGGACAGGTTTTCTGCCTTCTGTTTTTCAGTTTAAACTTGAGTCGTATCACCTGTCCTATATACAATGTGCACTCATGCATGTATTTATACACGTACAGCAGAGCTACAGAACTATAGTGTATATATAAACTTGTAGGAAGAGAGCCACAATTGAAATATCACATATTAAGTGCTGTATCTAAACCAGATTTTGCACATTGCTCTGAGTGTGGAGCTTTCTGTGCCATCAGAAAGGTGAGAATAATATTTTGGTAGATTCCTGCCTTACTTGAGAGCACAAAATATTACATGGTACCTATCTCCTTCTGATGTTTTCAGACTGTGCTCTGACTGAATATTTTGACACAGCTAAATGGCTTTTTAGGGGCTTGTAAGGGTTTTAATTCACTGCATCTGTCCACAGTGATTTTCTTCTCACAATGTAATATCCTTTTGCACAACAGCTCCAGTCTGAAGTAATTTCAAGTATAACAATATAGCAGGTATTTTTCTTACTGACTCTTACAGGTAGACCTTGTATCTAACAAATAGAGCAACTACCCTGGGAGCAGGGCATAGGAATATACAGGTAACAAATTTGTATTCATATTTGCTTTCATTTGTAACAATCTCGCTTAGTTTGACAAGCAAATTCCTTACTATTGAATTCAGATTAATAGAAACTGGTTTTGCTCTTATGTATTATTCAACTAGTTGAACAGCAGGTCAAGTACTGCCAAAACACTGTATACTAAATAAGTTATCCAGTGAAACGTTTACTCGTTTGTGACCAATTCATAAATCTACGTGGAACAAAGCGTGTGTTTATTTAGAAGAAAAAGGGTTGCAGGTTACAAAGAGAGCATGAGAATTAGCTTTCATTACATGTTTTGTGGGAAACTGACCAACAATCAAATATTCCTGGTAACTCGTAATTGTCCCAAAATAATGTCCAGGTAAGTTTGGAAAGATATCCAGTTGAATCATGAGCAATAGGAACAAGAAAAGGTTGTGCCATGGTCTCTTTCTCTTCTGACAGCCTGTGCAGGTTATTGTTATTACTTACTGATAGACGTGTTGTTTTGCTCAAGACTTTGTTTTATCTGGTTCTCTATTACCTGATCCAAGTCTTTTATCTAAAGGAGAAAATTTCAATCACTGTTGACTTTTTCATTCATGCATGTATATATTTTTTATATTGTGACTCCTTTTCTTTTGAATTATCTAAGGAAGACTTCAATAATTCAACAAAATCCACCACCTCAAACACATGAGCATTGCAAATATTCACAAAAATTAGGAAAAACAAGCTGGCTGTTTCTCTCTGCGTATCACACCCTTCCTGTCTCCGAAAACATACAATTCACTTTTCAGGACTAGCTGTTATCCCTAACTGAGGGTGGAGACTCCAGTTTATTCCCCTGTCTATCAATCATGATTTCCACAGACACACTTGGACCTAGCAATTTGTGCTCTTTGGAGTCAGGAGCTGTAGTAATCACTGAACAGAAACCTTCCTTAAAGGACTATTTCTGCGGAACAAGAAAGTCGCTGCAAACATACCATAAAAACAATTCAGAAAACTATATACATACCTAGTTCAGAAGGCATTTACTCAGTGAAACCATTTAAATTTAACAATCTGTAGATTCTTCACATAACAGCTTCAAATCTGGATCATTTCTGGAGTTGTCAGCCCTGATGTGGGCTGTCAAGTCTCTTGGTTACTAAGCTTTCTCAAATATAAGGATATTACTTCTTGCATCTTCCAGTTTTAGCCAAACCCAACGTCAAAGGTTAGACAGACAAAAAACTCTACACAATCATGCACCAACAAGATTTGACACAAGATACAACGCTCTTCAGATTCACTGTTTCTTGGTAACATTCCTATTCTCTATTTTTTAGAGATATAGATATACTGGGATTTACCAGGAGTTCAGAAACATTTTAGTTGTTTTATTTCAGATCTAAAAGGAATAAAGCAATCTCAAAACTAATGCCAAAAGCTGGTATCTGTTATGGTTTAGGACACATTATAGAAGGGGAACAAAATCACAGCTATAATGCAATTTCAAATGTAACAACCATGGAAGTATTGCTAATGCTTCATGGTACTTACCAAGCTTGAACAAAGGCAAATACATTAATTTCCACAACTGTAATTTACTGCCCTAGAATCAACAGCCTTACAATAGGCATTTTATAGTATCTCCTTGGGCATATTAATGATTTCTGAAAAAAAAAAAAAAATCACTCTTCTTCATTATGTTGGCTCAATTTTTGCTGCTCCAGAAGCTGTCTCCAGAGATGCTGCAAGGAAGCACCGTGGGGAGGAGAAAGGCACCTGTCCCTTTCATTAGCAGTCCACACTTAGCCTAATTCTCTTGCCACATCTGCCTGCTTCTCTTTCAGGCGGTCAGTCCTTTGCTGTCAATGCCAGCACACTGCTGGTCAATGGCAAATATTTCAAGATTCATTAGAGGGATCTAGCTGATTAATTTGGGAGTCTTTGCAAGAAAGAAAATGGCCTTTTTTGCCTTTCAAGATCCATCACCTTAAGCACTCTTTCAGAATCTGAAATCTAAGCATTTCTAATAATTTCCAAGTATGATGCTTTTCATGTGATTCCCTAAAAGGATAAGAATACACAAGTATTTCTCTGCCCAAAGTATAACAATCATTTGAATCACATCTCTCCCATTCCCAGTATGAAAACACTTCTCAAATGAATGATGAGCAGATGTCATATCATTTTCTCAACTGGAGATTCTTGGATTTGTCATTCGTTGAAGGGTAGTAAAAAAAGAACTTTTGTGCCCCAACAAATAGCCTGCAGAGTTTGTGTATTCCGATAGTATTTATTTAAAAGCTATGGTTAAACATAATTAGGGCTTATATCATGTAGATCTTTTTCTTTCTTTTAAATGACAAATATTGCAAACATCGGTGACTCCACTGCTTTGATGTCATTGCCCCTGAGCTGCATTTTGGTCCATTGTTCCAGTCTGCTTGCAATATTGCTGTTAGCCTCATCGAAACACCTCCCTCTCCTGGTTGCCCCCACCACACAGCCTGTCTTCCAAGACACCCTTCCCCTATTGACTTTCCAGTCAGTGGGAAAACTAGCCCAGGGAGGAGCTCTGGAGACAAATCTACAGCCTGGAGAGATGATGCTCTGACAGATGATGGTGACTTCACTGCGTACGTTCTTGGGTTCTATCTAGGAGAGCAATACGTATATATCCAGCTTGATACCACTGTTTCTTATTTCAAACACTATTTCAGGATACACCTTCTTTTCAATTCAATTTTTTGTTTTTATTATGCTTTTATGCACAACTTGTTCCAACATTATCAGCAGATCACGGTTTGACAGTCCCATTTTCCTGAGTTATGTAAGTAACTACCAGAGATGTTGCCATGATCTCATGTGATATATGGGTCAGTGCCTCCTGTTCTCAATACAGAGCAGCCCATCTATCAACAGCTTAAATGATCTGTTAGTAAAATAACTAATGCACACTGAGATTTATCTGAAACGTTTTGTATATCATAAGATGAGAAATCTAGAAACCATTATTCCTGCTGGAGACACCAGAAATGCTCACAGTCTGCACGTGGTGGAACTATCATCCCTCAGCATTACAGATTTTCTCTCATTACAAGTCTCATAGAACATAAAAAAAATAATAATAATAACATTTTGTAAGTAACTTCACAAGCAACACAAAATTGGTTTGAGTTGGAGAGTATGAGAATGATCCTTTTTCAGATTGTTCTACCACCTCCAACACATTTGACAGACATCCAATTACTGGGTTCATTGTCAGAAGTGCTCTAATTTTAAGCAAAAAGTTTCCAAATCCTCAACTCAGTATTAATCACTTATCTAGGCTTTGCTGCTATCGGAGCAGATGTCTAGAGCACTAAATCCATGTAGGGAGCCCTTAGAAGTTTGTATTGTTTCTACCGCCTAAGGGGCAGATATTTAAATTTTCTTCATATTGAGCCAGCTCAGTCCTTATCACAGTTACACAAAGCCATCACATAATTCAATAGAAAAATTGTCTGAGTCTAATTAATCCCATAAAATGACAAATTATAATATATATTTTTTAAAAATGTATGCTTAGCAGATAGCCAAGTGGCTACAAACCACATTAGGCTGAATGAATCAGATACCATCTGTGATAGAAAGCCTGCTGAAAAATACAGTCTAGATACAAAGCATATTGAACAGAACAAAACATACCATGTAACAGATTTATAGTCCTAATCCACACAGAAAATCTGCTAAAATAGATCAGCTCTGTCACATAACACTGCTTTCATCTAGTGTCCAGGAGCACCGCACCACTTTGACTCATTTAGCAGATCAGTTGCATGCTATTCCTGATTTCATGCAGCGATGATTAAGAATGAAAAATATCTCAGACAGTTGGCAAATGCAATAAATCAAAAAGCTTTGCTCAAATTTGCTTTACATATTTGCACCAGATTTTTTTTTTTTTTAAATATGATTGAATTAGTGATGTACAATAATTGTTTTCTGGGAAGAATTTCCTATGATAACTTCAAGTCTTCAGATTTCATAAGCGTTTGAAGAATGTAAATTATGCTTCAATAGGCTGTTATGAACCCACTCTCAGGAGATGTTCCATATACACTAAAATTAGTTCCTATTGAGACTTTTGTTTGTTGAGAATGGGCCAAAATTGTAAGCCAAGAAATGGTGAGATGAACTATATTAATTAAATGAGATTTGGCACAATTACCTAAGCCACTTAAGGTATTCTAAATATTCTGTTCCAGCCTGTGCACCATAGACTTTCATCAGATACAGCAAGCACCTGCTGGTTTGAGGATTATAGACCATGTTTTCTAAATTTATAGTGCTTGGATAGCAATTTGATTCACCACGACCTGACTTTGAGCTTAAATCAAAGCTTCAACTGCCCCCAAAAAATGAATGCATAAAGCGACCCTAACGAGTGCTACCAGCATTATTGTCTATCTGATCATGACAAACACCTCCTGCTAAACTGAACAACAGCGAGATGCTGAACAGCAAGGCAGAGTTAGCCAGTTTCAAGTTCTCTTTTTTCTGCCATATGCCATAAAGCAGTAGAAAAACAAAGGGTATTCTGAATTTGAGCTGAATGTGTTGATTAGCTGTCCCCTTATGTGAGCAAAGGAGCACAAGCATGGTTCTGTAGTAATACAGCTGCTGCAGACACAGCTGTCAACCACACCATTACTGTACCATGGTTTCACTCCACGGTGCACACTTAAAAGATGCTCCCTGGTTCAGATAAGTTGTAACATCAGTGCTGATAATGACATGGAATAAAATATACATCACAGCATCCGTCCACTGTATCACAGGTTTCTGGTGGCAAGCAAAATGCAATATTTACAATAGTTTTCAAAAGTGGATCTTGGGAAACCTTCTGTCTTACTATTTAATCTGATCATTTCAGAGACTATAAAATCAGAAGCCTCAACGGTCTCATGCCTGTGTAGTTTCATTTGTTTAGAAATTAATCACAGGCTGAAGGAAAGAACAGCAGTCCATTCCCACAAGAACTGACTTAAATTCTGCTGCCTTGAATCTACTTTGTTGCAGTCTTTCCTTTTAATAAAGTGCTCCCAGTGATTTAAGCTTGACTGGTGATAGTAAGAGAGATTTATTATTATTATTTTACTTTTATCAAATTAAAGGGCATTTGGGGACAGTAAAGGTCTTTCTTATACAGCTGTCAGAAACCTTGAGTTTTCCTTTTTGTGTCTGTTTATTTAGAAAACACAAAAAGGAAACATAATAATATAAACTCTAAAATATTTTAAATTATTAAATAAATATTCCCAAACCATTAACAACAGATCCTGTAAACAATAAAGCTTTGGTAGTGCATCATTAGATTTGCTTGCTTGTATGCTTTATTCTTGTCCTAGCTCTGCACCCTGCAGTTTTTCTGCTGGTGAATTCACTGAATGAAGAAACATCCTTCAGCTGCCTTTGCGCATGCAGACACCAGTTCTGAAGTCTTTCAGAGATCTCACACAAAAGTATAAAGCCATACTACGTATAAGGATGTGACGTCTGGGCTAGATCTGCTAAGTGCTCACGTCTATATGGCTCAGAAGCAAATAAATGTGTAACCTTGACTTCTAAACATATGCCATGAAAAATTGCATTGCACAAAAATATTTAAGCAGAGCTCACGTTTTTCATAGACGAAACTTCATTTTTTACATCTGAGGGAATACGGGCAGTAAGCAGTCTTGCAAGTACATCAGCTTCACCGAGGTGGAAATAAAATATACAGACTTCAAAAACAGGTGTCCTCTCTCATCTTCTGAAGTTACAGAAATATATCAAAATCCTTGCTTTTTATAAAGGTATCAAAAAACACAAAAAACACACCTTTCTCATTTTCATGATGGTGAGGACAAGCTGGGAAGCGTGTGCTGAGGATAATAGCTGCAAAGACATGTTCTGGATTTTCAAACACCAGGAAAGGAACTCAGGGTTGATGTTCCTGTTGGAACAGCAGTCGAGGCAGTACAGCTGGGCCACCCTTACCTTCAGCTTGGAGAGCATCAGCATACGAGTGAAAGCAAAGTGAGGCCTCTTCAGCTGTTCTGAGAGATCCAGAAGCAGCAGATGAAACGTACTGTTATCATGGGGGAGAAGAAAAGGTGGTGACAAACTCTGGGTCTAGACGTAGCTGCAGAAATGAATTACCCAGTTTCAGGCAGCAAAGCAATCTGCCCCAATATTGCAAAATACTTGCAGTTCTAACAAGCAACATTTGCGTTTCCAAATGTCATGCTTTTCCTAAATATAAAACATCATTCTTTTCAATGGAACACATTAAAATATTAGCGCTTTTGCAAATACACACATAGTCCAGCGACAATACTTGGGAACTAGAAAAACGCTCATTTTCACACCTTTGAGTTTTGGCACATTGAGGTATTTGCACTGCTGCCACTCCTTGTTGAGCAGCCATTATCACTGAACATGAAACCCCATAGAACTGGTCTTTGTTACACCAGATCAAAAATTACTAAGAGGAAGCTCACAATGCTTCAAAGCATTTTCATGCATTAATTTCCAATGTAATTTTATACAGAAATTAAAGAAAGTAAATGATGGAAGAGTTAGCCAGAAGACAAGGTAATTGCATTAACTGCTAGAGCTGATGCTGATCCAACATTTTTCTAAATGCTTTCTAAAATGCTTTGTGAGTTTTCTAAAATGTGACATTCCTTAGGCTCATTTTTCCATATCAAGGCAAAATGTTGGATCAGTAATAATAAATAAGCATATTTAACATAGGTAAAACACTCAGTTCTAGATATAGACAAGCACTCAATACAAACAATAAAAAACCTGAAACTGTTGGATGGTAAAAAACATTCTGTGCACAATTCAGTAACCAGAGCTCTTTAGTGTATTCATATTTAATATTTCCTGCTTTGCTTCTGACTACTGTTGGATTTCTCTTTTACCTAAACAAAGCTCGGCACCTTTTCTTTTGTGCAACATCCATTGATGCATTTGAATTGAATAGCAGCTGAAGGAAAAGGAGCAATTATTTCCTCCTCTTGAGCCACACAGGCTTTCTCAGTGCACGATAAATACTTTGTCATTTTCCTGTCCCTCCACCTTCGCCATCTATTATTGCACAATGAAACACTTGGAGTAAAGCTTCTTTGATTGTTTATCACAACTATGCACAAGCACTTGCTCTAAAAGGAAGGTCTATTAATGTGAACTCCATCAGCTCTGCTTATTCAGTATATAGGCAGGAGTGCCATTCAAAGAAGGAATGGGAAACATCTACTCTTTTCCATTCTGTAAATACATTGTTAATCCAGGGCACTGAAAAGAAATGGAGTTCTATTATGATATTTTGTGTGTGTTCTGCTAAGGAGATGGTGCAATAAGACACATAACTACTATAATGAAAATAATTATACATTTATAATGAACATAGACCATTCTTGGCTGATAATGCAAAAAATAAAGCATCTTCAGCTACAGTAAGAATAGTTGCAGAGGCCTTCCCTGATGAAATAGTCTACTTTCCAATACATGAAGCAACATGTCCTCTTCCACTCCCTCTCATCCTCAAGGTTTGTCTGATGTTCAAGCTAAGTACCATTTTTCCTTTCCTAATTTCATCTCATTTTTTCATAGCTATATTCCTTTCCATTGCAGTAAATAATATTCTTTCCTGAATGTTTGCTGTAGGTAGATTTCTTTTCCCTCGCATTCCAGTTCTGTTCTCATCTAGAATTGATGCTCTACTCATCAAATCACCCTTCCTCTGATAATTATTACACTCCCTTTGTGTAGCCTTTACAGCAACAGTATTCAGCAGTACGATCCCAACCAGAGGTCCTAGTTTGAACTACTTGCAATCTCATCCCAGGCAAAATGGACCAAAGGGTCTTGCTTGAAAAGGAAGTAAAGAGAGGAGAGGAAAACAAACATCCAGAAGGCTTCACTGTGCGCTTGGACACGTTATAACTCCTATACGTCAAGTATCTTCCTGTGTTGTGCTATTCTCTCAGGACTGACTGCTGAGCCTCTAGCACAATGTTCCCACTGCTTACAGCCAGGCTGAAGGAAGGAAAGCTTACGTCCCAGGAAGAGGGTTCTGGCATGAAGCGTGCACTGGAAGTATTTAAAGGTCTGAATGTGAATCACTAGTTACATTATTTGAAAACTTCTCAGTTGTTGGAAGAATAGTACTGTGGCACCGTAAAATATACTGGTGGTGGTGGTTTGTAAGAAAGGAACTGAAGGGTGAATCCTCAACTATCCTCTGGCTAGTAGTCCCTTTTTGACTGATCTCAGTTAATGATAGGATGCATTTATACCTGGAAATAAACAGTTTTCCATTCTGGTAACATTTTTCAGAAAAATCAAATGCACAAGACAAAAATTAACGGGAAGTTTGACACCTCAGAAGTAGAGGTAGTGAGGGCCCTGAAATAGGCACTAACAGACCATTCCAACATAAAACATACGTCACAATCTGGAATGAAATAAACTTCTAGAGACAGATACTGAAAGAGTAATCTGAAGAAAAGCGACTTTCAATGTGTGAGCAAAATGATTTCTTCAAATATCACATATGTAAACCAGGATGCAGACTGATGTATTATTAAGCAAAATAAAATTGTCTTTAATGTATTGAATTCTCTTGAAATGTGGAAGCAATATGTACATATCAGATTGTACTATGTAACCCATTTATAAATCATAATCAAAGAATGGGTTGAGAATTATATCTTGTTCTAGCAAATAGCGATCAATCACTGAATGTGCAAGTGTGACTTGTTTCAAGTCAGAAACCTGGAACGAATTAGGGTGGCTGTAACCTTGAGAAAAGCCTACTTCTCTATCTTTTTGCACTGTGAAGAGGCGAATTGGGCATCGATAAGAGCAGTCTTTAGAACTAAGTAAATTCTTGTTGCCTCTGCTCCAACAGTAAAATGTGTTGCTACCTTTTTAAATGTCATTTAAAAAAAATGTTTAATTATATACTAGAAAGAATTGTAAGATATGGCTTAAGGTTACTTTAACCTTTGCGATCTACTGAGTTGGATAAGAATGAAGGAAATAAAAAGTACTATAACTAAGGCACAATTACATCGACAGAAGGTGTGAATAAATAAAATCCACAAAAAGCATGTATACATCCATGAAAAATATTTCAAAATAGACATTTCAATGCTTGTAATAAGTAGCAATCCACAAAGTTTGCTGATGTATACAGTCCCAAGATGTTACGTATCATGACTGATGAATGGCTGTTAGATTAGGTTGTTCATAGCTGCAGAATGATCCAAAGCTGCAACTGGCTTGTGCTGGACTTAAGTGAGTCATGGTTTTAACTTCATTGCACTTCCGCAAAAAGAATGGAGCATAATTTTAGACAGCATTCCTTATTCTCCTACATGAAATGTCTTTCAGTTCTCTTCATTTTTGTCTCCAGATCACCCACTGAGGGTCATTTGATTTGACCTTCATTATAGATAATGGGTATATGCAAGTCCCAGTGGGCTTTGAATCACCTCCTCAAAAAAATGTTAAAATACTACTGTATATAACAAAACATAAAAACTGAGTATTGGCTATGCCTATTTAATGTGATTGTAAGTCAAATCCATGTCTGAAATGAGGAAAATTCTGCCTTGACTACAAATATTATATGTTTAATTTTGAATAATAATCTGGTGTACTTCCTAGTTATTTCTCCTTAAGAAAATTAAATGTGATCCTACTCTGAGCCTTAAAATAAAATAGTTAATGTAATTCTAACACTTCCATCTTTAGAGAAAAATACTAAGGGAGAAGGAATAAACTCTGGTGGAATTTTAAATTTCAGTCATATCTACGTTACCTACTTTCTACTTGCTTTTTCAGCTAGATCATCTTTCACCATTCAGAGAACACCCTGGCAGCAGGATCCACACCCATAATCAAGGTTTCTAGGTGGTGATGCAGCACAAACAAACACATCAGACCAAACATTTCACGACTGCAGTAATGCTGAAAAGAGCAGTATGCCTACGTTTACTTTTTCTTCATCCCACTAAATCTTTATTCTGCACTTGTCAAGACATCTTGTCACTTCATGCCTCCCCTCTTATAGGGGGCAACAATTTAGTAAGTTATGGAAACGTTAAAAAATAATATTGGTTTATTATAGCAGAGTATTAAAATTTCCCAAGTTTTTAGTGTTTCTTATATAAGAACATTTCATTCTGAACTTTAAAAAAACAGCTGAGTTAAAGATATGATTTTTTAGAGCAAAAATGGCATTTTGTATGTTTATACTTATGTGCAAGAATGCCTAAAACAGCTGCAAAGTTAATCTGGTCTTGTTCATATAGTTCTACTTCTGTTCGTATCTCTTTAAAGCACATGGAAAAAAAGCAGTTAAAAGAAAATCCTTCTTGGTGGGAAATTACTGAATAAACTTTAGGAATAGTTATTTCTGATGATGCTATTGTTATTACGTGTGTAAGTCAAAATACCTAAGCTAATGGACTCTTGTTCACTTAAACATTTTGGAAGAGCAATGCAGTTAAAGTTTCAGTTAAAGCTGAACCTGTCGACTTGTCCCTTTCAGGGCTGATGTGACCAACTGCACAATAAAATGTATTTGATAATTACAGACAGATGGGCCCTGACTGGCTGCCTGGATGTGGGGCTGGGGCCTGCTCTGGGTGACCTTGCTGGGGCAGGGGTTGGCCAGACGACCTCCAGAAATGCCTCCAGCACCAGCCACGCTGTGATTCTGTGCGCAGGAGACACAGCAAATAGCACAGCATAGCACAGCCACCTCGGTCTTACTGCAGCATCTGTTTGTTTGAGCTCTGGGCAGGGATTTTTCACAACTAGCCAGACTGATTTCACAATGCCAACTCAACAAACGGCCTTAGCATGAAGAAAAGAAGAAAGAAGAACCTATCTTTTGCTGTTGTTTTGAATATTAGCCACACTAGACCTGAATTTCATTTTCTCTGCCCTACTTCAGAGGCTTCACCAAATAGCAAAGGTCACCGAGCAGGACAGAAAAATAAATAACATTTTGTGCTGGTTTTATACTTCTTCTTTTTCAAAGTTCTTCTGTTGTCTATGAACACAAAGCATATATCATCTCAGATGCCTCATGAAAGGAGGCACTGATAATAGTGTTTTATTGCTTGATTCTCCATTTTAATTAAGAATCCATTTTTTAGAGACACTTTCAAAGGCATAAACAGCAATTAAAATATACAAGTCTTCCTTGCATGTTTTAATGGGAAAAGGGAGCCCCACATACATTCAGCTTTCCCCATCTGACTTATGTTTCTGTAGCAAAGCAAGAGAAGTAAGGTAGATCTTAAGGGCCAGATAACTGCTTCGCTTGCCCAGAGGCTCAAGTATCTTTTAAGTAAGAATTATTGTTCCATCTTCTTGTCATTTTCAGCTAAAAACATAAAAAATATTGCTACTGCATTTACTAACTCGATTAATTTTAAATGAGCATATAGTTATATGTAAACCTAACTTCATTAATTAACTGGAAATAAAAAAAATGACATGCAAATCATAATTGAAACTCAAAATAATAAAAGAGAAACTATGATTGCCATGATCATCCATACATCTTATCATTACATACAGTGGGCAGGTGAACAAATCATGAAGTTGGACAAGAATCAAGCTGTGAATAGTCCTGCATTAGTCAACTGGAGAAAACAGCTACGTTCTTTCAAACTGAAGCATTCCAAATAAGATCTCCGTTCATGAAAGAGATTTTTGATCTCACACAAATTTAAAGATTTTGCTCTTTGGCTGGAATGATAAGTACTGGTTTCAGGTTAATGCAGGAACTAAACTTTATTTCAATAACCACAATTACTTAATAATTAACATCACTTTTAATTCCTCAGCACAAAAGAATCATGATCTTTTCAATTTACTTAAAAGAAAGGTGATTGCTGAGCAATGCTTAAATCCCATAGTAGGAGTCTCAACTACAATTAAGACTCAATTTAAAGATTTAAACTTGTATTTTAAAAAAAAAAAAAATCATTAGTGACACGTTTTCCTAAAACAATAAATACACATATCCGTTGATTTTGACAGGAATGAAAGACAGAGAAATATGAAAATTTCTCACCGACCTGCTTGTGTTTTGCCTTATTTGTCTGAAGTTGCTGCAGTCACGGCTCAGTCTCAGGCAGAACACTTACTTCGAGGGAGAGTGTTGCAGATAGCAGTGGACTAAGCAGCATAACTACAGCTTTAACAGCTTTCTCCTGTGGATATTGTGCTGAAGGGAGCTGTCACAGCTGTTTCCCATAGATACTGTTGATGAACCAAGCTGGGAAAGAGGTCGTGTCTCTTCTGCCATGGTCTGACCTTTATTTTTAGCAAGTAATTTTCACCTGTTCAGCCTCAAACACCTGTCTTCATAATTTCAGGTCTACTGAGGTGGTCCCCACATCCAGAAAGTAAGTTGGTGTCCTTCAATCCTGCTGCAGCAGGCAGATGTCAGGCCTCGGGTCACCACCAGTCATCCTGCTCGGGATGACGGGTGTCTGGATAAATCTGCTGATGCCTACATTTGACATCTGTTCTCTATTAGACGCAAAAATAGGATCTGTGTGGGCTCACTGTGAAGGAGCTGCTACCAGCCTTCAAACGGGGATAACAGCTCTGCGACCACCTTCATAAGCAATGTTTGGTGTAGGACTTTGCCCTTTCTTAAAAAAACCTCTCAACTTGCTCAGCAACATGCATTCACTCCTACACATTTGCAACGGCCTTGAAATGAATCTAAGTGGCTCATGATAGTTGACATCCTTACGCTGAGGAAAACAACCAAGCACATAATCATGGGGCCCTAATTTCATAACATGCTTCGTTGCTTTTGGCCTAGAAGGAAAGAAACATTTATTTCATACTGGTTCAGGCTCCAACTAACATCAGAAATCCCCTCTGGGCAGCTGCAGATGCGTTGCTGTGGAACTCGTGGGTCTCAAGTCAGAGGTGCTGGAGGAGACCCAGTCTCAGTGCTGTAGGCAGTCTCGTTTTCCCAGCTCATGTACATCAAACTGTGCTTTAAAGGAAGAAAACATCTTTCATTGAAGCGATTGCTCCAACCTTCTTCTCTATTTCTTCTATTCTATTCTTCATCCAGCAATCTCTCATTAGCAAACCAGCAATAAACTCAGCAATGCTGAGTTCACTGTGACATTCTCTCCTCCAATAGCCATCTGCCTCCACTTCAGCAAAAACAACACCTTTTATTAGCCAGTACCTCTTCAGAGGTAAACCTACTTTCAATGCATCTCCTGGTACCCATAACGTGCTTGTTATTAATTGGAATAACCAGCTCAATGAAGTGAGCAAACTGCTTCAGCCTATACTCCTGTAACTGGTGGCTCTGATTTAGCTCAATGATGAGAGCCAGCCATTTTTTCTGAAAAAAGTAGTAGGTTGACATTCATCAGCCTTTCTTTATCCCCATGGGAGATTTACAGCATATAGGTGCAGTTAGAAACAGATAGAAATATGAATAGCAGTTGTTCCTTTTTTTTTTTTTCCATCAAAAAATCCTACTTGGGAGCCTGGCTGAATTTCCTGAAAACCCTCACATGATCAAAAGTATAACGAAGTATTTTTACATTATACATTAATTGTTTTACATGGAGTTCCAGCAGTAAAAGCTATGGTTTGGGTGTGTTACTCATCCCATATGCTCATAATTATCACTGAAAGTGCACTGCTTCACTATATTACCAGGGGATGCTGGCCAGCAGTGTTGTGAGGTCTTGAAGAGGCAGAAACCCAAAGAGAGGGCAATGAGCTAGAAGGGCTGTTGGCTTAGATCCCAATGAACTGATCTTTTGGAAGAAAATATATCTCAGCAAGGGGAAACATTTTCTGTTAGGGAGAAGTAGGGAAGAGTGCTGCAGAAACTGAAATTATTTCCTTGCTCGTAGTGAAGTACTTAAAAATGAACTCATGAGAGGCCACCACATTGTACGTAAACTGATCAAAGTCCTCTTGTATGTTAAGCTAATTTGTTAAGCAAAGGTCCAGAGTTAATCCATCTTGCAAAGGGCCAGATTTCCAACACACTAAGACAACCATTACAGGGTAAAGCTCTACAGAGACGTCAGGCATCAAATCCCTTAGAAAACAGAAGCAAAGTCTCTTTACCTTGCTGAGTGCTACACATCAGCTTTGCTAATCCTCTACTAAAGTTAAATCTTTAGAAGCCAAATTATAAATTAGTATAACACAGTAATCTATTGTCTTATTATCAAAAAGTAATAGCAGAAAAAATCAATTTTGAAAGGGCTCTTTTCTGTATCTAACTTGCCAATTTTGCAAAACTGTAATTTCCCTGGTGGGAAATCCATTATATTGCAAGTATGCTACTGTACACATTGGCTGCTTTTCCATGAGTTATATCCAGAGTTTTGCATAACATACTGTCATTTTACACAAGCAACTGTCTCCAGCGGTAGATTAAATGAATGAAATAACCTCTTCCTCTCCAATCCTTTAACACTGCTTAACTGCGAGTTAAGTGTTCTGAAGGTTAATTGTTTAGAAGAAGGATGTGTCACACCAGGCAGTTATTCCTTCAGAGAAGTTGTTTGTTTTTCCTTGGATATAAAAGCAAATATTTTAAGATTTCTAAATATTTAAATAATATGAACAATCTGAATTGATACAAAAATCACCACATTTCCCATAAATATTATGCTCCATATCAACTTTTACAGCCCCTATAGTTTCCTTGCTAAGCATTTCTCTTTATTTCAGATTTGCTTTCCTCTGCAAAAGAGGAATGTAAAGTTCACTAGGAGAAAATATATGTCCTGGGGGCATTCTATAATGAATGACTTGGCTTTCTCTCTGGAAGTGGTTGTTCTATTTTAAGAAATAGATATATAGTGGTTACCAGCAGTTCCTTTTGTTGTAATTTCTGAAATGGAGCTTCTCATGTTTCAGAGAATAATTGATTTTTTAAAATACCTTTCCTGTAGCTGTACCACTCATTTTAATTGGCAATTTTTTTATTTTCACTTTTGTTTTTTCCTCTGAGATGCTTAATTACAATAGTGTACACAATCAAACTATACAGCTGCCAGATAGGTAGTTTCCCAATATCCACTAGAATTCATAGAGGAAAAAAATATATTTTTATAATTTTGTTATATACATTCCAGTTATCTTCCCCCCATCATATTACCAAAAGTATGTTTTCAATAGAAGTAATAAAACAATGTTAAATCTTAATTTTATTGCTCGTTAAAAGAAAATTGTCTGCATTAATATCCTTTTTGTGATTATGTACTTTACATGACTTAGTGCTGTAATGCATATAGTATTCCACAGAAATATGCCTTCAGGACTTCATATATATGTATGTGTATACATACATACATGCACACACAGACACATCTTCCATGGGCTTCAATGAAAATAGCATACTCACAGCATACAGCAGCTCCTGGCCGTCTTCCCTTTAAGCAAGTAGATGCTGTGAAAGTCCTTGCTGCTAAATGATGCAGATCTCAAGTTTGTATGGGTTCAAGAAACAACTGGGAAAGTGCAAAGAAAAAAAAAGGATAACCCATCAGAGGTGTTAGCAAGCAGGAGAGCAGCTCTGGGGAGCACGCTGGGTGTGACCATCACTGCAGCCATGCAGCATGGCGGCCAAGCACGTCGCTGGGGCCACAACACATTGCTGTGTTTCCAGATACAGCACATATGAACCATTCTAAAGAGAACTAAGAATATACATTTACACACGTGAATGCACGTACACCCATATTCTGCAGTCTACATACGTTAATACACCTTTGTAAAGATCTCTGCGGTGGTTGGCCTTTAAAGTAAATTGCCAAAGGAGAGCCTTGTGAGCCAAATCTCAAACACAGGACACAGATTTACATACAGTCATGCTGCAAACCCTTCAGATGAAAACAAAGTTGATGACTTAAATTCCCCCAGACTACTAGAGGCAGGCTTTTGGTAATATTTCTGACATCAGTTCTATTGTTTCTCCTTATAATGCACTGACCTAGATCTGTTGGTGTAATTTTTCAGCTTCTAATGCTGATAATATTGCTTTTAGACAGTGGTTTCAGGGTCCTTTTGAGATGAGTTCTTCAAAGCTGTAGCTTAATCCATTCTTTATTAGCTTCTGTAAAGTGATTACTTCTGCAGGGCTGGATGGAAGTACTTAAAGGAAATGAGCATTCTGTTACCAAACATTGCTGCTCCACTTCCAAGGCATCTGCAGGATTTTTAACGCTTAAGGTTTGAATGATGGGGATATAAAACAAGAGAAGACACTAACAGAAAAGTTTCATATGGTAAATGTGTTGACACTATGGCATTTTTTTAACAAAATCCCACAATGTGACAGGTGCTCAGGGACTGATGGCCTGTGACGGGCAATCTTGAGGTCACTGGAGCTGATACTGCTGTTGAGATGTCATTTTATTTTTTAGTTCAAAATGAAAAATTGCTCCCTGCATGTAGTTTATTAGAATCCTGTCGCAACTAGAGGCTAGGGGAAAGTCACATCACAGCTCCAGATTACTTTTGCAATGCTCCTTCTAGAGTGAACCAAAACTATATAAAAGTAATATGTGTATATATGTATATATAAAAGTATATAAATATATACATATATATGTATACACGCAGGTTTGCTGCCTTACTGCCTCTTTCATATTCCAGTTAGAAGATGGAGACTTCTTCCTCTGTCTGTGCAACCTTGTTCCACTAATTGCATGAAACATGGGCTCATGAACACTACTCTAGGATTGTTTCAAAAAATATTTATTTAGTGAATAGCTCCAGAAAATGAGAAGTACCTGATGTCATGGAGAAGTACCCATTTTTGTGACGAAAACATGTCTACCAACTTGACTACAGTTCTGTGGTTTTGGAAAGGAAATTCAATATAAAAAAAGATGAGAATGAGAAAGTAATATTTTTCAGAGCAATTGAAAGCCAGAAATGGTAAGAGATATCTCCCTGACACTAGTTTTTATAGATGTTTATGTTCTAGTCCAGCCAATTGCTGCTGTATGTACTCCATAACAAAGAAATTGATTCACTGAAAGAAAAAAAACCTTGTTAAGTCTGCTTAGGAATACAAATAGTCCCCCAAAACCAAAAAGTTGATGGCAAACGTGTATTAAAAGTACAGGGCACATGGTACCCCTGGCAAGAGAGCTGACAGCTGCTCTATCACAGTGTTAAGACAGCGAACTGAGGTAGGAGAGAAACAGTCCCCTATCACGGACTGTTCACGTGAGAAGCAATGCGTTGTGGCCAGACTCAGAGAAGGGCAGCTTGTAAGGAGATCCCAAACAAACACCTAACAGCACAGAGGCCTACAGAAGCAGTTTTGAATGTAGACAAACTTTTGATCCCATTTATCAAAGAACTTGCAGTTCCTATCTCAAGGTGAAACAATAATAAATAGATAAAAAATTAATTGGCTTCCCAAGCCTCTTTAAAAAAAGAAAATTATATTGCATTTTTTAAGGAAAACTTGGCATAGGGCAATAGGTTCTTGCAAAACCTCATTAATTAATCATTCCAGCCTGCCATCCTTCACATGCTTGGTATATGTACTTGGAATAACCAAGTACAGAGCCAAGACATTCATTTTAATAAAAGAATACATACCATCCCCAGGAATGCAGATACCTGCAGAAATACATTGCAGAATAAAAACTGGAGACAGACCTGTGCTGGGGAGCTGGTGGAAGCTGTGTGGTGCTCTATGGTGTGGGCCCTCTATTGTGGAGATTTAGAAAAAATGCTGGGGGGCACTTGCAGAGTTCAGCACTCCCTCTGCTGCAGCTGCTTCTGGCTCTTGTGTCAGCAGGTTGTCCCCGTGGAGTAATTACTAACTCCGGGCACACCACAGAAATTCTGTGTGATCTGGCAATTACAAAAGGGTACTATAATGCAAACATGTAACATTTCCAACTCTGCTAGAAATAATTTAAATTTCTGCTCGTAGTTTCACTCCAGCATGCCTTTGTTTATCCATCTGGGGTAGCATCACACCAACCCCTAAAATAACGGAGTCGCTCTGGGTGCCTTCTACTGAATTTAAAAAAGCAACATCAACAAAAAATCTCACTGTAAAGGCTATAGTCACTCCCTTGCCATCAGTAACACTGGCTGTGCGCCCCATGACACTTTCCTCACCTGTGAACCTTAGCAAAAGGAAAGGGCAGTGCTGTCCAGGGCAGCGGGCACAGTGCGACCGCTCCGGTTCTGCCTCTGCTGCAGGGGTGAGTGGATGTTGCTCCAGAGCAATAGCCCAGATTTTATTCTCTCTTTTTTGGTGCAAATGAATCACTAAGCAGAAAGACAAGTGCTCAGCTCAGGACAATGCCTATCTGCAACCTTTGCATTCAGTTCCTCTAATGAAAAGGTGTTGTCGTAGATGACAAATGCAAAACAGCAACATTAATGCTGAAAACTCGGTCAAAATCTTGTTGCTTATTTATTATTTTTTTTTAAGTGGAAAGGTCAGTGAAAAGATATGAAATAGCAGTGTATGATGGTACTGAAAATCAGATACGAGAACTAAACCATGCAATAGCCACTGTCTGGATTCCTGTATACCAGATTCCGTAAAGGAAGAGGGAAGCAGTCTGGGTTGTTCTGACAATTACAGCACCCTGACAAAAGCAGTCAGCTGGATTTCAGAGCACACTGCTCCCACCACAGTCTCTAGAGTTGACTGTCTGCAGATTGAAGTGTCTTTCTAATGAAAATAAATTCAGCGTGAGGCTGTTGGTGTACCTCAAGCCATTTCAGGAATTCTTATTTTGACAAAGCTTATAGAAGGACATTCTGTGCAAAAAACACTCAGCATAGGGAAAGAATAAACAAAAGAACCAGGATCAAGGGAGTGACAACTCATTCAACCTTGATTTATAATCTCATAAAAAGAATAAGCACTTGCTTTGCAGGAAATGGTCTTACCTGCATCAGGATTGTGGGATCTTTTGTTGTCTTTTTCTTTTTTAACTTTTTTATTTTTGTCTCTCCATGTACTTGTCCTGTAAATTTAAATCCTTTTTCAGCTCCTGAGCAGAACTATTGCCTCTTGCTCTTTTCTCTATATCATGCTACAGCCCCTGTGAAGAGAGAACAGGAATTAACCTTGGATAAGAAGCACAAACATCAGCCTTTCCTTAGAAGAGTTGGAGAGCCTGTCACTGGGTCAAGGAGCCCAAAGCTGGTGGCTGAGCTGTGCAACACTGCCAGTGCACTTGGCTTAACCATTCTACATATCTTGAGATGCCAGTGTTCAAAAAACAAATTCTCCATGCTTTAGCAAGTCCACCCTAGACTATTTATATAGACCATCCTACTTTGACTTAAGTCATTTCATATTATCTACATTTAGAAAGTTATCTCAGAATTAATTCTGTTTTCACTCATATTATACCAAATTCTTTGGATTTAATAGGGACATGACATATTATAAACTATATTATTTAATAAATCTCAATTTTGAGCCTTAGATTCTTCAAAATAATTTATATGAAACAGTACAAAAATATTAAGAACTCAATAAGGAAAACTATGCGATCAGAAAAGTTAGGTCGTGTGAGTCCCCTGAGAAGTCTTCCTTGAGATTAGCTACCTGCTACACCACGTTCTGAAACATTATTTTAGGTTCTGTTAATAAGTTCTTATTGAAAGTCCATCAAGCATTTTAAATAGGATTGAAGTGAACAATTCTTCAATCTCATAGATTGTGAGTAAAGGCAAATAAAGCTTTTTTCTTTTTTTAAACTGTAAATAATGTAACTAGTTTTCCTAAATATGTGTTAGTGTTATTGACAAGGAAAACAACATGGTCTATGGGATGCAGCTTGAAACCTCAAGGTCTGCATTTTGTTTTGCCAAGCACCTGTTTTGAATTGGTTAAGACATTTCACCTCTGTCTCCTTCCTCATTCTTGTTTCTTATTCGCTTTATTTTGGCTTCCAAGTAGGAGCTGCTTCTCATTTTGTGTTTATGCAGTGCCAGCCATGACAGAAGCCCACTGCTGCTGGGGGCACCTCACTGGTCACCTGCGGACACTGGGGAGGATCTTTTTCTCCTGGCGCAAGACCAGAGTGCACCAGGTGCTGTGTCTCCTTGCTCACTTGTAAAAAGTCCTGGCTGAGAGCCAGAGTTATTTTCCTTTGAAAGGAAACACTTTTCACCATTCCAGCTTTCCCTCATTTCAAAATATTTTGCTCCTCAAAGTCGTTGGGGTACCAGAGTCAATATCACAACCAAATGCAGCAAATCTTACAATACTGAATTTAAATGTGCTCTTAATAGTGCCTCTGCTACTGACAAAAGTTACAAGAGAAACACTTTTAGAAACAGGTGTACGAAGCTGCTCTAGCTGGGCTTGCTTTGCACAGCTCAGCACTGCTGAATATTTCCCTGGGGAATGGCTCTGAGGTACCCATCTATTTCATTTTCCTTTCAAATATTTCTTTAAAGGAATGCTAAGGATGGGTTGGATTTTATAGCTTCCAGCATCTATTTGTAAAACTTTAAGAACAGTGACCCAATACCATAAAGATTTATGTACATCATACCACCATTGCAGGTGACCCTCATTAAATTATTACTGAAGTACACACAGCCAAGAACTACAAACACTTAGGAACTATTACAGTTTCTTCAGGGCATATATGTGTTTTGTTTATTCTTCTCTTAGGATATCAAGCAGCCATAACGCTACTCTAGTATCCTCCATTACCCACCATCATCCCTCCAGCACTGATAAAAATTTGTAGCAGTATTCATGTTTTGATTAGTATCTAGGTTTAACACTTTATTTGATCCATAGCACCTGTTCAGTTGTTAGCCATACAAAAATTACCTGCCAGATAAATTACAGATGGGGAAAGGCGAGAATTTATTACATATGATTCAAGACAGAATTGTTAAACAAGGCCTCTTCTTGGACATCCTGTGGCAAAGCCAACACAACTGTAGATAGCTGCTGACACGAGCACGATGACTTGGATCAGTCACAGCCTTCAAGCCACCCTCCAGGTTGCACACTGGGAGCACATTTCCTTTGTGCTATGAGGAACCCTGTTCACATCTGCTTTCAGAACTGCTGCTCACTCAGAACTTAAATAAAGGAAGATCTGCATCCATGCTTTGTCAGTGACTCAGTGAATTGTATTTGCAGTGATTGCTCAGATGCTCTCACCAAACTGGCTTTAGATTAGGTGAGCACCTTCCATGGGCAGGTTCCTCACTGAGAGCTGTGTTCTTAGATCCCATCCTACTCAGGCAGCTGATCTGCCTGTTCAATGTCAACAGTATGAAACGAGTTATGCTGGGCTAAGCTGTCCAAAAGCTGTAAACAGAGGTATGTAAGCTGCTTTACAGGAGCTCTTTTAAATGTACAGCTGGGTTACAGAGAGACAAGCAGTTTAAACCTGACCAGGGTTTAGGGCTGGCTGAGGATATTGCTTTACTAATCTGCTTGACTTCCATGACACACAAAATAATAGGAACTGTTGTGAAGGGCAAAAACCGTTGTGAAAAGAAAAACAGTGATATAATTTGAGGTCACTGAAATAAGAGGAAGAATTTAAATAACTAATAACCTTGACATCTTTAGGAGGTTACAGATAAGAGTGATAATGGAAATTCATATGATGCAATTAATGTGAAAATTTCACAAAGTCATTAATAACATTTCACATGACAGGAGCCAACTCACCTTGCTAACAAAACTCAGTGACCCTAGGCAGTTTGTGAGGATGGATGAAGACCTGCTTCTAAAAATTAAAAGGAGGGGGCAAAGCTTGCACAAGAACACGCCCAGGAACAGAATATTTGTTTCCATTTACCAGCTTGTTTTTATCAAAGGCATTTGCATCATTGACAGAAAAGGTTGATATAGGCACTTCTTTTTCCTCTTCTGACAAAATGAAAACCAGCATCTCTAATAATTGTTAAAAATGCAATAGCATGAAGAACCATATCTCTTCTTGTCTGAGTAGACTGTGGTGTAACTAACCACAACTTCACCCCACTTTGCCTTCAGTAAACTCATTCTGACTTTAAGAACCTTCTTAAAAATGAAAATATATATGTTCAACAAATACTAAACCACCTCTGGGAACAGGCTCAGGCAGAAATATGGGGCTTTAAGATCAATTATTGTGTTTTAGAAAAACAACACGCTGATGAAAAAACATGACATTATCATTGAACTATTCATATTCAATTTAAAATGGATTAGAGAGCACTCTGAGTATAAGAGGTGCATTTCAAGTAGCAATGATATTTCAACTATGTATGCAGCCTATTATATTTCATCTCTTTGTACTTCTTAGGAAGGCTTTATTTCAGCTTCTGGTATCTACACTGTTATTAAAGCTTCATCTTGTAATAAATTAAAGGGTATAAATGCTCTTTTATATTAATCCTTCGCATGCTGTCCCTCTCCTCTTTGCCTCTTCAACAACCTTCAAGAATGCAGATGCAAGCAAAGTGCTCCAGAAAGGAAACCAAAACAGATATGTCTAGAGTGGGTATCTAGAAAAATAGTAGAAGATTTTGAGTGACCAAGTTCTTTGGCCATTCAGAGAAGTGAAACTTACCCTGCAGATCTTTCTGCTGGAGGACACAAGCTGAAACACCTGCACGGCACCAGTGCAAGCAGCACCTGCTGAAGGATGTCCACATTTCTCCATCGTTTGGGACATATGTGGAACATACTCACATGCACCACAAGCATTTTAGTGTTAGTGCTGTGACTGCTACAGATTCTTCGTGTGTAGTCAAGCCAGTAAATGCCTTTCCTCAAATCACACAACAGACACTACAGTCAACACTGTCCAGATTGCACTAATCTCTCTAAACCCATTGTAAAACCAATTCCCATAAAAACTGCATATTGCATATTGATTTTCCTATTCATATTTTATTACAGCATGTTCTTTCTGAAACCATACCACAGCTATTTGATCCTTACATCATAGCAGTTTGTGAAGCTCTAAGCTGTAATTTAGTTTTCCTTCACATAATCATGCGTATATATACAGATATTGAGACACATTTCTCACATAAAATGCCATCGATTTGCAATGGAGAAAATGGATATCCTAATTTCCACAGTTCAGATGACAATACAGCAGGCTCTTTTGCAGAGCAAATCTCATTAATCCTCTTAAGGGCAGCGATACTTGTTTCACCATCTTATGCATTGGCTCCTTCACTCCTTACCTCCATCATATCTGCATTCACATCTAAGAGAACATGGGCAGCCTTGAACTAATGAGATCATGCTCTGTTTGGAAGATGTATAACCACCATAAGGCAGGACTATGTTATTTCACTGCTGTTGAGACAAAAAAGGTGGTTTTGTGCACTTATTTTTACCATACAGGCACACTAGCCTGACTAGCTCACAAACCAACCCCTTCTCTTTGTGACCACGCATCAACCTCAACCAGATCACATACACCTCACCCAGAAACATTGGAAACTCTGAAATTCCATAAATTTTTGAGATTATGTTTTACAAATGCACTATAAAATAATAAAAGTACAAAACCAAACTAGGTTTTTGTCCATTACTCATGATTTTTTAACAACCATTAGAAAGTACAATCTCTTCAGAGGGTCTCCATCTGATAACAACAAATTAGTAGCCGATTGCAGACTGACCAAAGAAAGAAATATGCAATTTTAAAAATAAAAAGTGAGGAAGATAAGTGGGAAACAAAAGTATATACTGAAAACTGGATAGTGAATTTTAATTCTATTTTAAATTATCAAACTGAGAGTAATAATATATAGTAAATACATTTTAATGACTTTTGGCTTGCAGTTTCCAGGTGAAGAAATTCCAAGAACCTTAAGCAGTATTTCACCAATGCAGCCAACTGACTGTTCCAGTCAAGATATTCCTTTACCGGAGAAAATTATATGTTAAGTTCTAAAAAAAAGACAAAAAAAATCATATAGTGAAAAGAAAAGTATCACTCTAATGACAGATTTGTTTCAGGCCTCCTTAGTATTTTCTGCCCTAGGGACAAATCCATTTTTCTCCATAGATGGCAGAGTCATCTAGTCTCAAGAATAGTGACTTCCTTGAAAGCCTCAGGCATGGTTGAATTACTATGGTTTTGTTTGAAATTACTATGGTTTTGTTTGAAAAATATTTGAAAAACCCTTCCCTCCAATTTTTTTTGATAAATACAGAAAAATCAAAAACCAGAAGTGGCTTCTTTTGTTTCTTTTGTTCCTTTTTCTGTTCAATTTTTGTAAGGGGAGACAAGAACACGTCACTGCACATTAAACAATTCATACTCAAATGTGGTTATTAATCCATTACTCAGTTGTATTTTATAAGATATTTAATTACATATTGAACATTATAGTGATAAGAACTTTTTTTTTCCCAAGGAAAAAATATTTTCTGCTTTTTTGCATTAGAATAGCAAACCCTTTAAAAACAAACACCGAAAACTGCAGCAAGCATCAGAGCAATCAACTCCAGATTTGGGCAGAGCATGTAGGATGGTTTTACATGTAAAGCTGGATACAAACAGATCAATACCAACAGAAAACCAAACTGTTTCAGTGAATTGTCATGGCTCCTGCTGCCACAGTGGTAGAGCACTGCTTTCAGAGCATCTGCCAGCGAATGATACAGCTGCATTTGGGGAGGTCATGTATGCTAAAATACATTTAAGAAATGTGTTTACCTTGCTGAACAGATTTACTGAGAAAACCATTTACTCACTACAAGAACCACAAATATCACCATCAGCATGTAAATCACAGCTACAACCGTTGGCAATAATGTCCTTATATCAATGCAATATTTCTACATACCGCTGTCTCTTCCACACGACAATCCACAATAGTGACAGCTCCAATCTTTTATTTAATTTGTTCCTGACCTTCCAGATAACGCTGCAGATAATATCTGCGTTTATTCCTTGACTATAACAGTCATGAGAAATTGCATTTGAGCCTTTTGCAGGTGTGAATATTGAATTCAGACAAAACTACTTCAAGATACTTTCATAGAAAGCGCTGAACTATTTATGTACTTGTACATCAAACTCTGACATACGGTTTTCATCAAACGCAAACCAAAACGAAAAAAAAAGCAAAACCACCAACTTCAGAGCAGAAAAGTGACCATTTTTCTAGGAAATATTTCCCAAGAATTGTCTTCGTAATTTCATTACAAAATCCATGTTAAGATAGCATGGTTTTTCCCGGTACATTCAGGGTAACGATACGATATGACATGAACTGTGATTATCTCCTTCTGTAAGCCCTTCCTTACATCTATACCAACAAGTTTGTCTTTAATTTCAACACAACTAAAATTAAATAAGAATATTTCTTTCATTATATACTTATAATTTCTATAAGTAAATATGACTATTTCCATTTAAAAATATTTGAAAAAAATCCAGTTAAAAGTTTGCTGCGTTTTTAACGTAGCAGGTATAGAGAATTATAAAAAGGATATTTTAACGTGGTCTGAAGGTATAGCAAGAATGGCACACTGCAACAAAACCATTGCTCCCTAACACATTTCTTTTAGCCATTTCTAATTGCCTGCTCTCATGAGAAGACTTCTGCCATTTTTCTTTTCAAATGTCATAGGGATCAAGTCTAAAGAATAGCCCTTGGACAAAGCATTCTGGGCAGAATAGATATAAAGAAGAAAAAAAATCTACCTAGAAACACTTCAATGATGTGCTTAAGGAAAGGACTGGTTTCATTCCTAACTGGAGAAATACAGAATAATTTTGAAGTATTCTCAAAGAAATAACCTTAACTTACTTTGAAATCTTCGACTAATTCCCGATGCCATAAAATGTTTTGCCCACTTCCACTCTCTTTAAATAGTATGTCACAATGTGATCTATAAAATCTACCTAAGGAAAAAATCACCACACTCATTTTTTCCATAGAATATCATTATAAGCCATGAACATCAGAACCTAATTAGCAACAAATGGTTGCTTCAAATAGGCTTCCAGTGTTCATGCTCCCTTCATTCTCATTATTTAAAATAATAATAAAAAGAAAGAAACAAATGAATGGAATCACGAAAACCAAAAGAGGAAGTTTTACACATTTACTTTTCTCCCCACAGAATGCTAAAATATGCCCCATTTAAGAAAGTCTGTCTATTTATATGTATACACGCATACACACATTCATATATATGCAAGTATATATATAAAATGAAAACTGAAGTTTTGTGCATATCTATAGCTTTTAGAGACTTACACATTTTTAACTATTTAATAACTATAACTTTTACAATAATTCTTATTGCTACTTAAAACAAATACATTTACAACTTGCCCAATGTACCAGGATACTGCTGGCCATGCCTAAACGAAGTCCTGGCATTTTGTGCATATTTAGATGTCATGTATGTGCTTACATGCTTCAAAATACAGTAAATATTCTAAGCCTGCCATCCTATCCCTAGAGTTAATGCATACTGAGCAGCAGAGAAAAAAGAGCAAGCAGAACTGAGACAACTGAGAATTTGCAGCACAATGAAATAGCTATCAGGATTAAGAAGCCTCACCTATAATATTGTCCTAAATTTAATGTAAAATAAATATTTCTTCCGTGTGTGATCTCTTAATTTCTTCTTTCACCATGTAACTTACAATAGCCCTGCGCTACGTTAACATGGAATTTATGATCAGAATTTGTTTGAAACACCTGATTAAGCACCAGTTAGTAATCTATACAGGAATCTTCAATAGTTGAGATTTCTGCTAATGCTATACCAATTACACAACAAATCAATTAACTGGAAGAAGGCTAAGCTGTAAATATTTCCTCATTAAATGTGCTTGGATTCAGTACAGAACAGTGATATCCACAGTAAGGGAGCAGAAATATTTAAGTAACACAGGTATGTATATGCTGAAATCCCTTTCAGCATTGTATTTTTGTCTGTCGTGTGAAGGAATTTGAAAGTGTAATGAATATCCAGATTTGAAAGACTAGTTACTGCCATTTTTCATGTTAAAAAACCATTGGTAACTGGCAAATTGACAACATTAAAATAGAAATATTTTCAAGAGCAAGGCTTTTGATTAAAACTGTGATACTAGTGATATGCATAGCAGATAATCTTTATCCCGTTTAAATTCATAAGGCGTACTCCCAAAAAATCTCTAACAATGAAACTGTAGAAACTAGAATCACATTAGCAAAAGTTCTAATGGCCATCAAGGATATGTAATGATTACCATATATTTTCTTTAGTTTTGGAAAATGAACTAGATTCCTTTTCTCCACAGTAAGTCAATACCTTGTGTTTCAGAGGCAATTACGATTTTCTCTTGCAGTTAATTCAATTCTTGTGAAAGTGGAGTACAAAAAGCACTCATTTGACCCCATTCAGACGTGTCTGTACTGTAGCCAAACCAGGTTACCTGTTACTTGCTTGTACATGAACTGACCAAACCTTCCCATTTCTGGTGCATCTGTACTTCTAGATCTGTCCCTGTGCCAAATCATAAGAGAAATCAAGTAAAACTGCAGCAACATGATCTTATGTTAAGTTAAATGCCTTAAAAGCTTGCTGCAAATGCTGCACTAAAGAAGCACTATTTTCACTTACACAGGCAACATTATAGAGCTAGATTCTAAGATCCATGTGCCATTAGTACCTTTCTTCTACTTTTTTAGTCATAAATACCTCAAACTGATTCTTATTTTTTTTTCCTTTTCCTTCATCAACTCTTTAAGTAGATCCCAACTTCTGAAATATTTTGCAACTCATTAAACATTTCTTTCTCCAGGACTGCACGTCAGAGCATGAAGGATCTACATCACAGACAGCAGCCCGTAAGTTGTATGGTGGAGTAAAGCACTGTTTAATAGAATTTATTAAATTTAATTGTTTTATTCCACAGGAGACAAAAAAAAGATAGAAATGTTTAGAGTGTAGAGGAGCTATACAAAAGAAGTTACTTCTGGTCATTAAAAGGGAAATAATTGACATTTTCCAGGCCAGTCATAATATTAATTTATGCATTTTGTCTGTCATTGATGTTTCAGGGCCTAATTCTGACTTTGTGCTTCCCTGGTTGTATCACTCTGCTCCAGGAACGTGAAACGGAGAACTTTGTTTCACTTGTTAAGAATAATCAAAATATAAGACACTCTTGGGTTCACTGAAGGTAACTTTCTTTTTGATGGTCTCTAGAGAACAAGTGACCTTTGTTGCTGCTCTACTGCTCTGGTTTATTAATGTTTGCTTTGCATATTGCAAAGCATGTTTACTTTCATCAGCCATTATTGCTTTCATTTACAGTATTTAGCTGGAAAGCAAACCAGCAAAATGGACAGGGGTTTAGGGAAATGTAAAACTGAAATCATTGTATTAAGCATGCTACATTTTTAATATCCTTCATTAGTTTTCATAGAGTGGGTAAAACTGACACCTCATTATATTTTATTGCAGATTGCACTCAGGAGTGAAACATTATGTAGAAAAGTTTGGACTCAGAAATGTTACATCTGCAGAACTTCACGCTTGGCTGCACTTGGTTTAAAATCATTTTCACAGTCTTATACCTGGTTGATTGAACCAAGTTTTAGTCCATGTGCAGTGTTTGGTTAAAGGCACTAAAAAGGAGAGAAGTCTTTAATGACTTTACATCTGACAACTCAATGCCTTTGATTTGCAATATAGCATGCAGCATAGGAAAACAATTTTAAGTATGAAGATGTTCCCAGCTGGAGGCACCAAACTATTTGTGTATAAGCATATCAGAAACCTGTTTGATTACTACGGACAGCAAATTTGATTAATTTATGAGTATCCTTGTACTTAAACATAGATGATTGATAAAAGCAGACACTGTTTGCATCTAACATGGTTCTAGAAAAAGCTACGTGTCTCAAAACAAGTTACAATGGTAGAATTTAGCAAGGAGCAGCAAGACTGACTGCCCAGACACCTCTCTCTCTTTGTAATTCCCAACACCTGGAATTGCAGCCATCACTCTCTGAAGCTGAGTACCTGGATGTCCCAAAGTCCTGGCTTTGACCAAGGTTTTCCAAGTTTGGTAGACAGATTTCAGAGGTTGTAAGTTCTGGAATTGTCTCAAAGCTTCATCGACATGAGGTATTTCACAGTTAAGAAACAGGAAAATTTTTATGGAAAAAGAGGAGTTTTTAAGTCGTGTCACCTAAAGCTAGGTCCATGGTAAAGCCAAACAAAGCAATTGACTCCAGGCATCTTCCTCAATAAGAGAAAAAGTCAAACTCCAGCCTCAGCCAGTGAGGATCTATTGCTGGCTTTACCTGGAGACACACAGGGTTATATTTATTAGAATTCACACACATATAGGACATATCAGACAGATATTTCCTTTAATTGTCTAATGGAAAGAGGCGAGTAATGTACAGAAGGGAGGAAGAGCATCGGATTACTGATGAAGTTCATTACATACTGATGAAGTTTACTAACTGTATGGGACTGGTTTGTGCAAAGAAATTACAGTATTTGCATTCAAACCAGACTGAAAGCATACAAGACAGCTAAATTAAGAAATACCTGAAGCTAAAGGAGGAATATTTAAGATGTAGACACCTCCAAAGGATAATTTCATCCTCTTACAACCAGATCATTGCAATTTATGTTTCCTACTTGTCCTCAGCATATCCTCCCTCTCTGCTTAGAGCCACACGTTATGCGATGTACAGTTCTGACCCATTCATACTAACCTGAAACATTCTCTCCAGAGTGATATGTTGGATTTTCTACAGATTTCAGAGCTTTCAGTTTTCTCACACAAATCCTCAATAATCTCATCTTTTGCTTATGATTTTTCAATACATTCCACCTGTAAATCAATTTCCCTTTCTTCAAAAATTGCTGATGGCTTCTAAAATGCCAGCATTTCTGCAACTATTTGAAGCTTCACCTCAATTATTTTGGCATTTGTAGATCACAACTTTGTCTTTGAAATGATGCCAAATGTCAGCCAAAATGCTTCCTCACTGCTCCTGCCACTTCTACCTTCTTTTCTTCCCCCCACCTTTATTTAAAGAGACTTATATAATAACAGAGTGAGGGAATGGAATCGAGCAAACAAATTACCCTGTCTGTAGCTGAAGGTGTGAACACCACCTTATGCAGAATAAAGGAATATCTCTAAGTGCACACATACATCTCTTTTTCATGATGAATTTAGCACTGCAGCATTAATTACAGAAGTTTAAGAAGGGCAGTGCACAAGGAGATGCACCAGGAATGAGAAATCTTGCCAACCATCTGTCATGCTCTAACATCTGTACCGTTACATTAACTCCTTTACTGGCAGACTCGTGGGCTGATCCACAGAGATGTACCCATGTTGCCCTCGCTATTTCTTTGGTCTTGTTCAAAGAGCAGCTGCAGAACACAGCGTTGCGAACAAAGAAGTTTTGCTTCCAGGAAACCCTCACTGGCTGCTTCTCCCTTGAATAATGGTCCTTCCCTTGGTCAGCTTTAATTAAAATCTCCTCCAGACACAAAGGAGGGGTCAGGATTTACTTAACAAAGCAAAAATGTTCATCTGAAAGGGACCAAGAATGAAAAATGTATTAAAAAATTTGACACAGAACATGAAATAGACTTCTTCATTCCTTACATTGCCCCTCATTCACCTTAAAGTGTATTATAGAAGTTTTGTCCAAGTATTTTTCTCAACTTTCTTTAGAAGAACATTTCACTGTCTGACCAGTCACATTTTTCCTAATATAAAACCAAATTATTTTTATTTTTACTTAAGGTTTTTTTTAAAAACCCTCATTAATACAAGTTTTCAAGAATCACAACAGTTGTTGATGGGCAGGGAGAGCTCCTTGGCTCCAGGCTGTGCCCAGGGCCCCACCTGGGCCCTGCTGAGCAGAACTGGCTGTGGCCCCTGGCACCTCCCAGCAGGGACTGATGAGCCAGGGCCTGTCAGTAAGTTTCCCCTGAACCCACCTCTGTGCTCCAGGCCAAGCAGCCCCCGCAATCAGCCTCTCCTCACAGCACGGATGCGCCTGGCCCTGGTAACATCTCAGTGGGCTCCACTGGACTCTCTCCAGTGCCTCCACGTGTCACTTAAAAGATAGAGACATGGCAACCCCCGTCCCTGGGTGGGCTCGAACCACCAACCTTTCGGTTAACAGCCGAACGCGCTAACCGATTGCGCCACAGAGACAGCTGTTTTTTTGTGTGAAATCAAGCAATGAGCTGGATATTTCTCATATTTACGTGTTTAGGGCTCTTTGGACAGGTTGCTTACTTTGCTAGGTGGGATGAGGTCAGTTTTTGCCTTGCGCCTGCCTGGTGCAGGTTTCTGCCAAAGCTTTCATCCCTCCCTTATATCAGCTCCCTTCTGACCAACACTGCCTGAAGGATTCAGAACATTGACTCCGCAGTACCACACAATTAATGTGATCAATGAAGGGCTCCAAAGAGTATATATACACTCTTTTTATTTTTTAAACCCAAATTAACTTCAGTTTTTTTTTTTCCCTTTCATGACTTCCAGGAAACACGACCTGACAACAGCTTGCCATAACTGGTAAAGAAGTTTATCAGCATCAAGTCTGGCTAGCTAAGTTAGTTTATTATTTAGTGATTGTATATCAGCAGTATTATTCAGTGAAAAAGAGCTGACAGTGCACTTTCCCATCAATGTGTTTCAGAAATACATGCCACAAAGTGTGTGTGTGTGTGTGTGTGTGTGAGTCAGCTTAAATGTAAGGAACTCAAGAACAAAATGGAAAACCAGTTTCTCCACCCACTCTAGCTTAGATGTTTACTCTACTAGACAGACAGAAATCTCTGGGATATTAGCTTTTATTCATAAGATTATCATTAAAGAAACTTTGTGGAGGGTAAAGATGTAGATCAATGAAACCATGGATTTAGAAGAGAAAATTAAACAATTTGAGAAGGATTACCACAATGGACCAGATAATGGAGGCCTAACACAGCTCTGAAAAGTAAAAATGTGCCTGATTTACATTTATATTGTTGGGCTTTTTTGCAATTGTTTTTGAATTCATCCTCAATTACTCCAAGAGGCTGTGTTTTATTACTCTAAATAAAGAAATGATAAAATATGCTGACTACCCTATATTTAAAAAATAAAGAGAAAGATGCAGGGTCTGACAACAACATTGCTTAAAGATCTGAGGAAATAAAATTTTGAAACTGAAAGCTATCTCTGAAAGCTTTGCTGCATCTTTGAGTATTTGTACAGACCAGGATCTAGGCAAAATAAAACTGAACTCAAACAGACTAGGGGAAAAAAAAAAAAAAAAGTGTTTCATCTAGAATAAAAGTCTCCCCCCACGCAAACCATAGGTTGTAGTAGAGTTCCAGTGCCCATGGTCTGGGGGCAGGAGGCACATTGCTACCTCAAGATATTTTATTTCTATTTTTCCAGAGTCCTACTAATGTCAGCTAAGGTTGCTGGCAAAACAAGAAGCCAGCTCCATCCACAGCCCCTCTGCAGCCTCCTTCCTTCTGCATTCCTGCTGCAGCCACCAGCTTCCCCTTAGCATCAGGCACTGCTAAGGAGAGCAAGGCTTGAAATAAGCCTCGAGAGGTTATACCTCAAAAGCAAGCCATGAAATCTTAAATTCAAAGGATAAAGTATCTACCTACAAGATGGAAAAACAAACATTTCAACCTTGTTTTCTTCTGTCACATATAAGGCTTTTGCTCATGCTTAGTCCAAATTGTCACAAAAATCCTCTTGCTTCCAACAGCATGACAACCGTTCTTACCTAGAATTTATTATATGACCTTGATATGCATACAAGTTAGTAAAAGGGGCTCTCAATATTTAATAAAAGCAGCTTATGTCATAGCACAACAAAACATATACACAGGACTAAATCCTTTGAGAAAAAATATCTGTGAGGGGTCTGTGACCTAGCTCTTTATTTACATAATACCTTTTATTTTTAATTAAAAAACAAAGCAAGGAAGCAAAAACCAACCAACCAAAAGAACTACCTTCATGCTAGGCAATAGCTCCATGCTGAAGACCAAATTGTTCTGTTTTCATTACAAACATTCTACAAAGAGGGAGGTGGGTGTCAGTGCAGCCCACCATCTCGTGTATAAGCGTGGGATCACAAAAAAATTAAAACCAGAACATTTTAGCTAACCTAACAGTAGCAACCCATAGCCACACCCTTCTGTGGAATGACATTAGGCTCTCAAAAGTGGTTTTGTACTTCAGCGACTTCAATTTACTTTACTATCTCACATTACTGAGCCTTTCACTGCACTTTGTTCCTTTCATGCCAACGTATGTCATCTTCAAATCCACCCCTGGTTCGAGCAGGTGCTGCTCACGCAGGCATGGAGACAGCTAGTTCTGTACAGGAGCATGGGCTGCAGTGAGGTACAACCCGTTATCAGCTCTCACACTTTGTTTACAAGCCGCTGTGCGAGTGATAACATTTACCTCTGCATGAAATGAGATAAAGTTACAAACCTATACAGGTTGAAAGAAAGATGAAAACCTGCCTACAGATCAACCTGAATTTCAAGCAGCAGCATGAAGGAGCGAGAAGAGCTCTCTCTTTTCCCTTCCCTGCTCCAGTCAGGAAAAACTGTTGGAAAGAGACGAAACCCAGCTCCAGTTTGTGGAAAACATGGTTTGCTGGGATTGGGAAATTCCCATTCAACCAAACATGGAAGAATGGGAATTCAACAGGACTTGTAGCAGATCAACTCTGTTTAATGAGTATTTTTAAGATAAACAAGTTCTCCAGTGTCTAGAATATTTCTTCTAAATTACCAAGAGACTTCTACTATTTTTCATAGATATTGATAGAATCTGTATTATGTTTCCTGTTATTTATTTTAAATGTAAGCCTGCACGTTGCTGGAAATGCTTGGAATGTTGTTCCACAGAAGTCCCATTGCACTGCAGCTGGAATACTTCACGTTGACTAAGTTTTGAAAGGAAAGTTTTCCAAATCCCATTAAAAAAGAAGAACATATCAAATATCTCTGCATGATTCCATTCTATAATATGCAAAATGTAATTTCAGAGACACTAATTCATGTTTCTGAAACAAAATTATCCTCTTCACCCCGCAGTTTCTCAGTAAGATGCTGGTCACCTCAAGTAAGGCCAAGTCTCAGAGCCACCAAGAATTCCAAGCACCATGTGTGCTCCACAAGGACACATTTTAGAACAAAATCTGCATGAATCAGAGATTAACTGGTAGCCTTCTGAATACATTCTTGATAAAAATACGTTAACTGGAGAAAAATCCACAATTTTTTTAAATTGTAGGTGAACAGACCAACCAGTTTTATAAATCCAGGAAATTCAGAAAAACTGAAAATACCCAGACCTGCTAATAATTTGAAAGGGGGTAGGAAGGCCATTAAATTTAACAACATGTTGAGGTGACATGTACAGTAAAAACATTTGAGCCAGGTGTTTTTAATTCCAGATTGCCTTTTTGTATTGTTAGCATGAGTTCTGGAGAAGTTTAAGTGTCCGAACCTGAAAACACATTTACACACACAGCAATGTATGCATGACCTTTTTTCATGTCCCCATATGGATTTTTTTCCTCAACACATAAAAGATTGTATACTTTTTTGACACTGAATTGAGTCCTGTTTAAAAACAATGTTTGCATAAAGTTTTGATTATATCTTTAAGCCCAGAAGAAAACCAAGGTTGATTTGGAGCCATTGCCATGCATTTTGCTTTCTCCTGGCTCCTGATGATTTACAAGTTTGATCTTCAGAGTGAGAATAGAAAAGTAAAAAATGTTGGTAGCAAAGACAAAAAATCTCCCCAAGTTTTGCTCAAAATATGACATTTGTAATAGAAGCATGTCAACAAAAGTCAGAGATTGAATCTAAGCCATGGCATTCTGTATTCTTACTGAAGAAGAATGGTTTGCAACAACAATGATAATTTGTAAGTTGAGGTACTTTGTGTTCAATAAACAAATGTTCATTATTGTCTATACAAAAAAGAGGAAGATGTTTGAGCTCCTGTTGAAAGAATACACTTGTACTGTTCATCTCCCCCCAGAAATTCTCATGTTTAATATCAAGTTTAAGAAACAGATTTTGGTCTGCCATTAGACAGCTCATGCTGGAAATGGCCTTCCAGCCAGCTCCAGGCATCAGACCAGTGCGCAGCAGTATCTCTGTTTCATCTTGATGGTTTGGGCATATATAACATTGAGAAGAGTCTTCATTTCTTTATGTCACGACTGAGAAACATAACTGATATCCTTATTTAAGGTTCATTTTCCCCTTTTGCTCTTCCACATTTCTGAATATATCAGAAACATACACTAGACTGTAATTAAATGTGATAAAAGAAGCTGTTAGAATATTTACTGAATACAATTAAAGCAGGGCTGTAATATCAATATCACTATAGATCTGCAACAGCAACACAAGCACCATATTGAACTGAATGCAAATGCAATTTTATGTAGATTGTTCCTCTGCCTGCAAACTGCAGCATATTCAGATCACCAAGCTGAGCTGAATAAAATCACATTGAGTTCATTTTTAGGATATGACTAATTGCTGCTATTATTCCCTCAGCTGTACCACTGCTCTCAGTGCTGCACCCAGCGGGAGAGGTGGGTTTTGTCCCTGGGAACGGAGGCTAAAGATGATGAACAGCAACCCAGTTAACACCTACATGCTCCACAGTGGCTTTAGATAAAGGCTTATTAGCTATATCTTAATGCCAGTCCACAGCACCGCGGGCTGTCTGAACAAGGCATCCAAGGGTTGTTCCAGCAAACTTCAGGTACACCGAAATATCTGCTCAGAGTTGTTGCATGTGCCACTCCAGCTCTTACCGTGCTTCAGCATTTGGTGAATTTGCAGATGTTGAAAGTTACATTTATGGAACTGCCTACCTTCTGAAACCAAAGATAACATAAGTTTCCTGCAACATTTATAAAGTCAACTAGCAACCCTATTGCAGGCCAGGATGTTCAGCTTTATTTCATCAATTGGGTTTATTTAATCAATTGGTTTTATTTCATCAATTGGTTTTATTTCAGATTTGTGGTGATAGAAATTGAGCAAGATGCATATTACTAAGTCTTAGCTAAAGAGGAAAGCTTTGTCAAAGCTCTGACTTGCTGCCCCATCAGCATTTCCCACCATAAGCAAAGAAGGAAAGATGGTAAACCCATCCTCATGACATTTCACTGCCGCAGAACTCAGCCAAGATCTTAGGTGAGTCCAGGAAGAGCCTGATCTGGCATACCTAGCTGTGGTTTTATTATTTGTGGGTTTTATGGCAGGCTTGCAATTATTAAACTGCAGTAATGACCACTTGTTATTTATATTGCAAAAGAGTTTAGAGAGTGAGCTCTGCCAAGAGCTGGACAAAAGGGTCGGAAAATGCTGCAGTAACACGGAGATCTCGCCATGTAATTACCGCTGTTAGAACGACTCATGCACAGCATTGTTCACAAATTAGCTTGATAGTCCAAACTTTTAATGACCTTTTACCTTGCGTGGGAATAATTTCTGCAGCAGCCTTCGTAGTTTCCATAATTAAAGTCATTTAAAAGTTTTAACTAGAAAGCGTACTCATGGCACACAAGCTGATAAAAGGAAATGTAGCTTCAAGAGCTATTTTTCCCCCTGTGCAGAGCTCCCACTGTGTCAGAAAATTACAGAATGTCCATCTTTCAATTTGGCTCAGAAACAAAGGACTTCCACCTACTCACTCCTTGCTTTTTATATTTTTTGTTTTCAGGTCTGAATGCTTTAATGAGGAAAAAACGAAATATATCTTAATGAATATGTGCCAGTATTAAATGGGAAGGGAGAACTGGAAGGAAGTTTGGAATACAAGGAACCAAGAAACCATACAGAGCTGTTCCTTCAGCTCAAGAGCTGAAGCATTTGTGTGCTCCAACATACTCTCCCCTCCATCATCCACCTCAAGTATTTGTTATGCTTTTTTTTTTAATTATTTGTGTGATACTCACTTTGTACATATTCATTGACCTCACCAAAAATATTCCACCAAAACCATTATACAAAAAAAAATATGTGACATTCTACTACGATCTACCTAAAACATATAGAGAATTACAGTTCCAATGGAGGGCAGAAGGTAAATTTGGCCTTACCTTCTGGCTTTTAACTTTGTCTACAAATATTCTTTCCAGTTTCAGTATTACAAAAGCTAAAAGCTACCAGGAGTATTGTTTTCAATCCAAAGATTGCATTATAAATCAAGTGACTTTCATACATACAGTACAAGGGAAAAAAAAAGTGTTACAAAAGCCAAAGAGGCCATAAAAGCTGTACTTTACTGCACGTGTTTGACCTATGGTTCGCTGAACTACAGTTTAATATGCTACATAAAGATAAAGGCATGGTGTCAGGAAGCTCCATTTCAGAAAGCAGCTGAAATGCACTTGCCCTGTTTGGCTTTTGGCTTTCCAGCTTCAGAAACTATTCTGCACTTTAACTAACAATACCATAACCTCACCATATATAGAATCAAACTGCATTCATTATAATATTACTAGCCTATTAAAGCCATCAGCCTCTCACTGATAAATAATCAGCATAACAATGTGCACTTGCCTCTCAGTTATCATTAGCAGTAGATTGTTTACCACCGTATGCCACATATTTGCAGTTGGTGGAAGCCATTAAGACAGTTAATAATACCATTTCATTTGTCTGAGGCAATAACCTATATTAACATGTATTTGGGCACTACAGTCAGAAATTCCATCATTTCACATTGGACTTTAAAAAGCTCAAAACTAAAACTGCCATTGAAAGTCACATGGGATCCTCACCATCCCACTCACACATTCCTAGCACAACTAAAATAGCAATTCCACCTCAAACTTCCTAATCACTGACTTAAATCTCAGTTAATTTACTGAGTACCTAAGAAGCTTTTAGGTAATATAGTAAATAATAAAAATAATAAAGGAAAAAAAAAAGCACATCCGTTTGTTACTTTGCTGTGTTGATTTGTTTTCATTCCTATTTCACCATAGTAACACTTCAGCCAGTTTTCTTTTTATTTTTATGAAAACAGTCAAACAAATTAATCCATGCAGAGGTATAAGTCTGGTATAATGGTATTAGAGCTTACATAGAAATAAGGATCATTTGTAAATAGGAGTTATGTGCTGCTTTTCTTCTGAGGCAACAGAAAGCCACATAAAGTCCCAAGCAATAACACCATTTTTCTGAACATGGAAACAGTTACCACTTTTTCTGTCACATTAAAAATACACAGCTGAGGAGGAAATCTATAAAACATTTCCTAAACTTTTTTAATAACAAAATACTGTGGAAAACTACAGCAACATCTGGTAAAAGCTAAAAACAATATTTGGATGTCAGTGATTAAACATGCATGCTGGGAAGGGTTAGTTCCCTGTTTTATAGAACAGGTCAAACATTTTCATCTAACAAAAAACAGAAAAAAAACACTACATTTATGGCTACATGGGATTTTTATGTCCAGGGAATACTTCCCTATGTATCTATCACATTTACAGTTCAACTTCTTCCTTAGACACCTGTTAGAAAGACATCAAAGGAAATACAAATAAGCATCCCAGAAAGACAGACAGAAAATCCTATTTCTATTTGATGGAATAGCTTTCCATACTGACCAAAACACATCCTTCCTTTGAGAGATCTCTGCATTGGCCATTTCTACCTTTTGATCACCCGCAACGCTAATGGAACCATAGCATAGAAAGATGGCTAAGAAGTCCCACACGTTTTTAATCATTCTATGAGCCACCTTGTACAATGATAGTCTCAAATATTTTCAGTTCTTCCAGGAAACAGTTTAAGACTTCCCATACTTATTGTCAAAATTATCCCATCCAGAAAAAGGAGATGATTCAAACACTGAAAGAAATTCACATCTTACTGAAAAGTTCACCACTTTCTCAGACTTGTCATTGGTGTGTAAAGTTTCTTTGTTACCAACTTGAAAAATTCTTTGGATGCCAGAACAGATATTTGTACACAGACTTTTGGTATGAGCTATCACATAAGTCAACATCTAAGGAAAGGAAACAAGAAAACATCGATATTTATAGTTCTTGAAAGGCCACTGTCAGGTTTTTATTTCCACAGACATGAAAAAATGCAACAATTTGATGCATGTTAGAGAAAGTAATGAGCCACAGAGAAAAGCAATAAAAAAAAAAAGAAGTTAAAGTGCTTAGAGAGATTAATTGTCAAAGCCAGACAATGAAGCAGCTGGAACATGGAGCTAACCTGGTGGCAAATCTCTCTGAGATTATAAAAGAGTCTAGTGGACAGATGGATTGGGCAATCATTTGATATGAATCAGTTTATAAAAGAGATAAAACAAAAAAAAAAAAAGAGAAAGGGAAAGATGTTTTATGTCAGGAAAAAAGGACGTTCAGGAACATGAAGTTACCAACTGACTTTGCTAAAACAACTGCTATCAAATTGATACAAAAGTGCCATGGCTGAACTGGCAGACCAAGAGAAATAAGAAATTAAAATCAGAAAGTGCAAGAGAGGCCTGCTTTGGGCAAACTGTTCAAAAGCAAAACGAGGTGCAAACAAGGGCAAGTGGGGAAAGAGCTGATGCACAAGTAGGGGAAACTAAAGGAGAATGAGAAGAAAAATGAGAAATAAAAAAGTAATAGACTTCATTCCAAGACAAACCAAACTGAGAGAGCTTGCCTGCAAATAATGGCAGCCTATATGTACTACTGCTTTGCCATATAATGTGTAAAATATCTAGGGGTGCAGCTGCAATTCATTCAAATCACCTTCACTTTACATTGCTTTGTATCAGCTGGGAATCTGGGACTGAAAAAATGTCTTTTACAAGTGAAAAATCCCCAAACTGAAATCCTCTGGAACATTCTGCAAACTAACTGGCACGCCTGCTTTGCAATTTTACCTTTACAATACCCGCTGAATATGTCCAAATTTTTGCAGTATTATTAAATTGAACCAAATACTGTAGTTTTACACCTGCTAGCTGACAATGTCTGCATTTAATAGCTTTTTCTCACATAAGGGAACCAAATCAATTCAACAAATCTGCTGCAGTTTTCATCGCTTCTTATTTAATAACATTTAGAAGCAAAAATAAGGATGATGAGCACGCGAAAATACACTAATATTGGACAATGGACACTCCAAGAAGTTTAGCATTACCATCACCATGCCAAATAAAAACATTTATTCATAAGCGACAGGAGGGTTACAATTTTGAAAAACTGACCTGAATCAGGAAAACACGAGCAGTGTGCAGTAACGAGTTCTGTATCATGACCATCTTGTTGCACTGGGATGCAGGATGGCTGGGCACACAGCTGTGCCTCCAAGCCCAGTAACAACCTGAAACTTAGAAACTTTCATGATTTGGATGCCTCTTCCTTACTCCAAGCCACACAATGTCTTGCTATATGTTTGGAGCTAAGTGATTTAATACTGTGTATTGACATTTCCATAAGCAAGCAGATAAGGATAATATCCAATTTGCATCTGAGAAATGGGGACATGTTTTATCGATTTCAATTCCTACGCGGTATTTGACTTTGCAGCTATTCCCTCTAAAGAGAAAATTCCAGGGACATAACCATGTAAGAATCCCATCCTTTATAAGCATGCATTGTGTCAATCAGTAGTTACTGCATTGACCTTTCTACCACATTTATAAAACCGTTTCCTAAATTTCATTCCCTGGAGACTACTGAGAAAAACACCAAAACCATCTGTCTCCTTTCATTGCTGTTAACCTCAACGCACAGAGTCTCTGCCATATCATCTAAATATATATATCATGACTCTGCAAGCCTCCATAATCCCTTACCAATAGCACTCCCATGTCTCTTTGTTCATTTTGTACATCCTTTCAGTAAATTCTTGATGTTTTAAATCCCCAATCATTTTTCTCATTCAGCCATGTCTCACTTATTCCAATAATTTCATACTTATGCTAAAACATCTGTAACTCCCACTCAGCAATCTTATTATATAAGATATGCAGCTTTTCTCTCTTAGCTCTCCCTTGATTTACATTCTTAGTAGAGGTATCTTCTACTGAACATTGTTAACCAGTGGATAAATTACCTTGGGATTTAGACAGTACCATCTAAATCTCTCTCTTCTGTCATTACTTCAGCTAATAAAATATGGATAGTAATTTTCCAGTTTAGAATTCAGCTGATTTTCTCCTGAGCTTGTGAAAGATGGTCCCTTCTCAAATATTGTTACAGTTCATCTTGTTACCTGAAGACATCTTCCTGACCCAACCTAGTGAGGACAAAGGCAACCCTACACAACTGCACTGTCCTTTGAGACATCAGGCTATTCGAGCATCTAGATTTAGACACCCAGACATGGAAATTCCAGTTGCAAGTTTCCTGCCTTGCATCAAGAAAAATCAAGAAAGAAAGGCTCAATAGGAAGGCTCTTGGTGGCAGTTGTCTCTGCACCCACTATGCCACGTGTAAATCACACCAAGCCTTTAACAGAAGTTCCCATCCTTATTCTCTACAAGTGCTGCTAAACACGTCTTGCTTACACAACTATTTCTCCCAACAATGCAATGTTTACCAGATTTAATAAGCACCTTATTTTAAAACTGTTTACCTTGCAATATAATAATGAATTCAATTAAAAATAAAAGCTTGCAAGCATGTCTTAGGACATGATTAGTAAACAAATAACCTTACCTAATTTAGGCTTTTGACTGAAGAATATACGAAATGTCTTGCCTGAAAGGTGCTTGCTTGATTTATTTCTGTAAAGGAGCCATCAATTACCCATTCCCCACATGCGTGGAGTGGGAAGGGAATCTAAGGCATAAACACAATTTTCCATTTACAAATAAAATAAAAACCATGCACTGAGAAACTCTCTGATATGTCTTCCTGTCTTTCTTCCTCTACAGCTTTTGGTGATGCTCAGGTGAAGGAGATCAGCAGGGGTTGGTCTGATTGCAGACTGGTTGAAGGTCAGGCTGTTACCCACTGAGCATTGATCTGTGCTGTGTGTAACCCTGTTCTACAAGATAACCAAGCAGTTTTGGAGAACACAGCTCCTGCTGGGTGCACAGAACTTATAAAACAACCCACAGCTGTATTTAATGTCTGTGGAGAGTATGTAGTACACTGTGTAATGCACAAACCCAAGAAGCCATGCATTTCCAAATGAATTATAGAAGTTTTTTCTGAAATTCAGATTTGGGTTTCAACTGCAAATACAGAGAAGGTCAAGTAACTAATCAGGAAGGTGCAGTTTGATTTGAATAAGGAAACTATGGCAGCTAACCCCTCAGGAATAAGGGTTCACCTACAATAAATTAGATTTTAAATTGAAATTTAAAATAATATCAAAGATACTGTGATCCTGTATGCCTCACCATCATAGGGTTAATGCTAAAATAATGTTGGTCTAAAGAAATGCAATAATTATATTCATTTCTTTAATACTTGCACTAATAATTTTGTCATTATAAAACTTATCAGTTTTATCCTGCTGGATTAAAATTCACGCTACACATTTGAAGACAATGGTGTCATAGGCGCATAAAATTGATTTAAGTGCAGTCAAATAAAACAGGAGTAATGGAAAATATTCTGACCACATCACTTCAATTAGCTACACACGTGATCCAAATGTTCTGATTTTCAATAAAGGACTTCACATCCTGATGTGATTTCCTCTAAAAAGTGACATCTCAAATCCTGTTGTAATGCGCAGAATTAAAATACTGTACAAGTATTTCTCTAGCCTCTGTGACCTTTCTCACATCGTTTGGACACCTGAAAATTCCCTGCCTTTACAGTGGCACAGTAAGAGGACAAGGCCCTTCATCTCCCCTGAACTTCTCCAGTGGTTGTTGGCCTTTTGTGCCACAATTGCAGCAGAGCTTTTGAGAACATTTCCTGACCTGTGTGATCTTTAACAGTAAATAGTGGATGTGCTTCAGACCTTCCATGGTCTGAGCATATATTACACCGTTGCTGCAAGTACAGTTCATGTCATAACTCGATGTGCAAGTTCGTCTCTTCTGGTCCCACATCCTTTTTTGCCAGTTAGGAATCCCATGGATCTGAAATGGGGTAGCAGCAAACTGCCTGAAAAGAAACACACATACCTGCACCATTTATTTCACTACACCATGGAAGCAGAGTAGTTAAAATAACACTGGAAGATTTCAGATGAGTGCTATACTGTGGTCAAAATGCTGGAAGTATTTGAAGATGGAGCTGAGAAAACGTTTACTCTTCCATAAGCTAACATCAAAATCCTGCTGGGGGTTCTAAAATGCTTGTGTAGAGCCAGTGAAAATTCATTTCTGTAACATATAAGACACACAGTTTTTTGTTAATTCAGTTTTCTCATTCTGTTACAATTCTTCTCACCTAATTTTTGACACAATAATAAAATACAGAGATCCCAACAGACTGTATTTTCTGATTTAGATTGAAGTCATTCAAAAGTCTTGTTTGCTTGCAACTTTCATGAAAATTGAAATGTCAATGGAAAAAATAAACCCTAACAGATTTTGTGACTATTATTATATTTTTGCCTTTATAGATTGCGCAACTAAATGTTCTGATACTACAAAAGCATCTTATTTTCCACACTATGATTTAATTAATTTATTCCTCAGCTTTGCTGTAAATAACTCACATATGGATATTTTCCATATTAAGTGAGCTTGACGTGGGTGGCTCGAGAGTTCATGACTTGGCTGCTAAGGCAGAAACAATGAGAAGAAATAGGGGAACAAAATCTCACTAATGTTAATGGCATTGCATTTAATTGCAAGGAATTTCAACATGACCAACTTCAGCAGTATTATTTCTGTAAGATAAACAAGACTTTTTTTCCTAGTATAGGAAACTTCAAAAACAGCTCATGGTTGGTAAAATTCATACGATTACAGAAACTCCAAGCTGTGAAAACTGTTTAAACAGATTTTGAACTCCTCTGTAGAACTACTTTGTGAATGCATATTTAAGTTTCAAAAGAAAAGCATAATAATCTTAGTGCCATAGTTGATAAAGAGAAACGATGGCTACAACTATGCCATCAATGTCCATTATAGTATTAAATTTAGCACCAGTGCTATATTCTGATAATATAATGCAATTTTTCTTAGAGCTTATGCTGCTTTCAGAGGTAACTTTTTCCAGTTTTTGCTAGAACTGCTCATCAGTTTGGAGCAAATTGCAGAGTTCCCACCAAATTGACCCTCTTGATCTCACTGCTCTCAGTGACAAGTCTGACTTCTTAACACTAGTTGTAAAGTACACAATGGACTTTATCAATAAAAACAAAGCCATTTTTTGCAACGTTTACCTTTCAAGCATTTCTGTTGTTGTTTTAAAGCAGCCAGAATCAATGGCCTTTTACACAGCTACTAGTCTGAAATCTTAAACATTTCTTTCAGTTATTTGGGCTCATCAGAGCTCTGCTATTGCATTCTTCATCTGGAAACCCATAACATTGCCCCCATTATCTCTATGACAGGGAACTTTCCAAGACAACAGAATGATTCTGGGGGTTGAAGTTAGGGTGATCCTTCAGAAAGGGGAACATTTCACTGCTGGCACAAGTAATGACCTAGAAGCCGATTTTCCAAGACAACTCCAACCCATCCCCAAATCTAATCATGCACTGGGGCCACATATTTCTGGAAGTAAGTGTGAAAATTTACTGAGCTGCCCATAACTGTCCTAAGCTTCACTGCTTCATCTTTCAGCCTGCTGTCACAGCTCCTTTTGGCCATGTACCATCAGGTGTACAGGTTTATGCAAATAAACCAAAAGCCTCCATCAGTGAGGCTAAATAAATACAAGGGCTGACCCAGCAAGCAGGCTTGTCAAAGACACCCAAGAACTAAAGTCTGCAAAATGCATTTTTCAAGTCCTTTTTTTGTGTACATGATTTTAAATGCTTGCGATTTTGCCTGCACATGCTGTGGTTGGTCTTGGAAGGCTTAAGAATTCAAGAGGAATGAAAAAGATTAAATGGTCTTGAACATCTCTATAAAACTGAGAGTTCCAGATATTTCCTGAGGCTATTTCTGATGGGCTGGTTAAGAACCATAATGCTCAGACTCTGCTCCTTGGTCAAACATCATTCATCTAGCTGTTAAAATGAGGAAACTTGGCATCTTTTGCCTTCTGGTCATTGAAATTGGCTGCCAGGATACCTGTGTCATTTGCTTTATCATCGTGTAGCTGCTGACATAGCATAAAATATAATGAAGAATTTAGCAAGGAAACACCAGCAATTGTCTGCGAGATGTATCTTGTCTGCTTCTAGGTTTATATAAGTCTCTTTATCTTGACATATACAAATACATGTACTGAGATCCTCTTATTCCTATCAAGAGGCTGCAGACAAGAAACATTTGAAGAGAGGGACAGAGATGGTCCAGCTAACGAGCTGACTGTTTGCAGGACATAGTTAGGTCGGGGAGACCCATACTCCCAAAAGAAAGCTTTAATCTACCCTTTGCCCATGTGCTCAGTGTCTGCAGGATGATTTTGCCCAGATAGCTGCTGTCTTTTCTTTCTCTGTCTGTAAATGGGTAATTACTTTCTTTACACAACTCTAGGGCAAAGCAGCAATAATATACACACCAAGTACCCTCCTCCTGCATGGCAGCGTTGATAGTTACAAGGAAGGGGCGGGAGGTCATCCTCTAATCACGGATGATGAAATTGTTCCAGGTATTTTAAGGGAGGAATCTATTCAAAACAGAAAAGTATTGTCTGTAACATCAGTTCATCACTTCTGAGACTGCCTTTCTCATACAACCATTTAGCATGTATTAGATTATGGGAAGAGTGATTGTTGCAGTGACGTGACTGATGAGCTGTATCAGCACTTACTGCGTAATATTTAACCTATTTCAGAACATCTGTCCAGTTAATGTGGTTTTCAGGAGAGCTTTCTGTCTTCTCAAGAATGCAATGACTCCCCAATTAATAGAAGGGAACTAATTTTAGAATGGTTGAAATGAACAATTTGGAGACCCATGAAGGCTTTTCTGCATGTGGCATTAAATATAGCATGAATTAATTTGCTGGAGTGGTTAAACTGTACGTGACAGGATTTTAGTGGGGAAAAAATTAATGCAATGCAAATAAGAATCTAATCAGAAGACTGGGAATAAAGCACAATTTATAGTTAGGGGCTGGGTTTACCACACACATTTTTGCAAACCGTGTACTTGAAGAACGGGACTCAATTAAATATACTATATGAAATTAGACCAGCAGGGGGATTGCAGTTAGTCACATAAAAACCTGCTAAAATGAATTAAATCTCATTAAAAAGGCGCATAATTACAGTTAACTAGCAGGGGAAAAAAAAGAAAGAGAGTCTGGACATAAAAAGAAAGGATGTTGAAAAAGAAAAATCATAAGACATATAGTGTCTATGATTGGACAGAAAGGAAAAATTAGGTTTTGGGAACAGAAAAATGAGCCCATAGAGGGTCAGCACGATGAAGTATGCCAGCAGGAAAGTGCTACAGAATATCTTGTCAGTGGGAAGTGAGCCTGAACAAAAGGTTTGCATATCTGGATTTTTTTTCCTAAAAGTGTCACTAGATTATTCTGCATGCATTTACTGCGTTGTTTATCTCCCTTAGCACTTAACAGTGAAGGATGACAGCCTGACCATCAGCAGTGAGAAGCATATAGCATGGAGCAGAAGGCTGTGCAGGACAACTGTCAAAAGTCTCCTCCATCCCCAATTATTCAATTATTTTGTGGCTCTGCACAAATCACTGCCACCTTCCTCAGCTGACTTGTCTGAGCTGCAGAGAGACCCTGAACGAGTTCACCCAAATGGAGTAATGCCTCAATGACACGTTCAGCTGCTCTCTGCTAGGCATGGAGAAACCAGGGCTACTTGAGATATTAGAGCCATCAGCCTCAGGAGCCTGAGGTCCCGTGCTGACTGATTTCCCCAGTTTCTCAGCAGACTGGATAACAGACAACATAAATGGCAGCATGTGGTAGGCAGCAGTTCTGTGTTAGGTGCACTATCATGAAGACAATCGTTGCATATGCAAAATTTTCTCTCAGGCCAAAGCAAGGCATGCATGCAAATGGCACATCCAGCGGCTCAAGGTCACAGTAAGCCTCCTGCTGCTCTGGCAAAGATGGATTTCAGTTCTGTTCTTGCTTCAAACTCATTTCTCCCTTAGTTAACTTCGTGCTTTTACTTAGCTCTATCTTTCTGGTCCAGCAGCCAATTCCAAATTTAATAAAACTTCTCATGTAGATCTCATTTTGTTCTATTTATCTACATTACCAAATTTCTCTGCCTTTTCTTCTCTTTATTCCTGAGATTCAGACTCACATCTCAATATTATTAGAATACAAGTTATTTAAAAGTCATGCCTTCAGGCAAAATAGTTCTCAATATCGTGAGAAACATTCTGGTGAGCACTACCAAGACAAACTGTCACATTTCCTCTGATCGGCAGCACAGAATCAAACATCTTCAACAGTCTTTACTTTGATGCTCCTAAGACGCTCGATTTTCCTGACAATGGCAATTCCTGAGTTAAGTGGACTTTCTCATAGCTCTGCCTTAACGCTCCTGCTCTCATCCTGCAAACCACCTCTTATATTTCTCAATCAATATCTTGCACAGTGCTGCACACGTACTGCCTGGAACCCAATGAGAAGCACTGCATGGGGCTGATTTCCACCCTGGTGTGATCGTATAGACGGCAAGACCTTTGCTATTTGTAGCAGGACCTCAGGTCTGAACCGTGAGTGATCCTGTAGCAGCAGCTCAGCAAGTGGTGGTGATTTTCCCTCCTGGCTGCACTCTGCCCATGTTACAGAGCAGCCCCAGTGCAAGCTGCCCTGGAGGACATTGACTGGGGAAGCTACACCAGTACTTACTCTGAATTTATGAAACCAGGAGCCTGCCTCTCATTACAGCTCACAGTAAATCATCTTCCTCTTGCCTTTTCTTGGAAATTACTTCAGCTGCTGCTGTTAAAGACATTCTTTTATATATATGTATATATATACATAAAATAGGAAAAACCTCTCAGATGAAGCTGAACAAGCTAAAACAAAATAAAACCATATGAACTGTGTATTTGCAAATAGTAAATGATAGAAGAGATTTGCAAGCGTCTCTAGGATATTTGCATGTGGGCCTCAAGACACAATCCCCCCTTCCCCAAAAGATTTTCCAAACTAATCTCAACCTTATTTATTTCTCTGAAGGAAGCTGCAAAGTTGGTTTGGCTAGGCTGGTGGCAGTGACACTGTGAAAAAATTTCCACATTGCAGAAAGGATGGCCCCACCAACCCAGCACAGCTTTTCATTGCACTGAGCTGATCCCAGGTTGGCTGGTCTGGGTGAGAGGAAATATGGGGCACCAGGAGTTCACTGCCCCTGCCTGGATCATCGCTGGCTGTTAGTGCAGGGGACAAAAAGGAAGCCACTTGCTCTGTAGAACAGCTTATCTGGAGGATTTTTAACATTTCTGCACATCCTGGAAGCAGAAACTAAGACAACCATCAAAACACCAGCAAATCATAACTGCTGCTTTTACAAAAATGAATTTTTGACAGAAATGTGTCTAGACAAGAACTGTGTCTTTGACAGGCTCCCTTGTTCTGTACTCCTCGTCACTGCCAGGCAGAAAACCTGTAACTTTCTGGTTTTACTGTTCTTCTTTAGCTATAGGCACACACACACCAGTTATTACAGCTGGAAACTTATTTCAACAACTTGGGTCCAGGTACATTTCTCTCCTTACTCTGCAGTTTTCTGAACAAGAACAGTTGTATGAATCCATCTACCCTTTTCTTTTCTTTTTGTAGCATATGCACATGCAAAAGGGCATTTGAACTCATTATTTCACATGTGTGCAAGTCCTACAGAGACTGTACATTATGCATGTATGGGAATCATTACCTAGAGGCCTGGTTATCAAAGTGCACAGACGTTAATTTTGATGCGCAACTGAACACATGACTTCCCAAGCATCACTTTGCACAGAGATCTTGCCCTCTACTTTAAAAACTGCTTTGTTCTATGTGACAATGGAAGTATCCACTTACCTCAAAGGCCCTTTCGTTCCAACAGCTGACATCCGATTCATAGCCTGAATTTGGAACAAGGATTTTAATAGCTCTCCATTTTCAGCCTTGGGATGGGAAAAGCACAATGTCTATAAAGGCAATCCTTGAATCATCTCTGCAAATAATAACAGAAGATATAGAGGTGAAAATTATTGTTTGATATTAATGGTTTACCTCCTGGCAGTAAATACACACTCCATTGAAAATCCTCCACATTAGACCAAGTAAGGGAAAAGGTGTTTTCTCTTAACATAAGACAAAGAAATTAAGTAATATGTATACATATACATATACACACACTCTGGACAACACAGATAAAGTAATGGTCTCATCCTATGGACTCTGAGCTTTCGGACAATGAAGACTAGCTAGCCATGAGATATCAACATATCCTTGACAGCTGATGTCTTTTATGAGATGAGATAAAATCAGAGGTTATGAGTGAGGAATGCTACAATGAGCTATTCACTGATCGTAGGTAAAATTGATGCAAAGATTTTTCATGTATTGATTGCAGAACAGGGTACTTAACATTTTGAGCGTCATTTGATGACATTCATGAGGTGATAATGACTTTGTGTCAGTAATGACCTAGATTGGATTTGGAGTAGTGACCTAGAGGTAAAAAACTTTAAGACATTACTGCTATCATTTAAGTCATTGCCATCAAGCTTTACTGATGCTTCAGGTCCTTCCTTTAGACATTTATCCACATTTTTAAAAGTCCCACACTCCACATGGTGTTAGCAAAAGAGGGCAGAATTGGTCTCACTATGTTACAACAGAGACTGCAGCAGATCTAAGCCAGTGATGAGCATACTTATTGCTCTCCTCCACTTGCCTTCCTCGGTGCTGTCCCTTGTCTGTAACTTTGCTCCATGCCCTGCAGAGCAGAGCTGAACAAGTGACCCCTCAAGCAGCCTTATTTTACAGTCTGCTCTGCTTGCATCTTTTGTTGCTGACAGTGTGGGAAATAAAATAAAGAATATGTGTAATTTTGTTGCTGTATTATTGCATTAATAAAGAGGAAAAGTCCCTGACAATAGCATATCAAGCCACTGGTTTGCTGGCTAAAACAGGAAGAGGTATGAAATAAGGTGAGCCCTCTTGCTCCAGAGGAACATCTTTTTACCCACCTTTCTCCTTGGGACTCAGCAACATTGCTTTGCACCACAAAACGAAAGCTGGCAATTTGGACTTAAGCAACAGTACGCTGTGACACCCTAAGCCACCCTAAGAATGTGAAAGCCACATTCACTTAGGTCTAATCCTCTTTGGGATATCCTCTTTTAATCCTAATTCCAGTTTACTCGGGGACTGTCTGTTACAAACTGGCCTGCTTTACTGGCCTAATTGGTTTAGCTGAAGCTGGAGCTGCTTTCCTGATGGTAGCATTTGTAAACTTATGCTGGAATGAAAAGACTGCAAAGCCACAAGTTCACAGAGCTTCTCCTGCACTTTTGACTCTGGACAAACCTGTCAAGTCCAACATGCAGAGCCAGCACTAAAATACTCACTGGTAATGAACGGAATAGCTCACAATAATTGTATTTTTAGGTCTATTACGTAGATAAACATACAATCTCATTTTTTTTCCCCCTTTTCTCTTGCTGATAGTAAATGTAAGCAATAGGCACAGCTCAAGATGGTGTGCAGGCTGATGTGTCATGGTGAGCAGCTGCTGGGAAGCAGGAGCCACTGGCTTGGTAGAGAAAAAAATTCAATGGCTGCTGTTTTGGTTTTCCACATGCAAGTTCCATATTTTGGCTTCCATAAAACAGAAACACACAGCACCAAGTCAGACACAGAGCTATGCAAGGTCTGTAGAAGAGAGCAGAGCCCACGTGCCGTGCCATAGCAGCTGTGGGGCTGCTGAGGGGTCTGTAGGAATGGCCCCTAGGAGCTGTCAAGTTTTTTTTGAAGTGAATCCATAACAATTTCACTTTATCATATAACACAGCACTTTCTATGTTCCTTCTGTTGTAAATTCTCAATGCGTATCCCAGTGATACACAAAGCACATTTTGAGGAACATGGCTCTTTTTACTGGCTTTTGAAAATGCTGGCAGCATTACTATCAGAGACCGTATTTGTGGGTTTTTTTGTATTTTTTTTTTGAAGTATGAAGATGAGACTACTGACTTTATTTACATGCTGCACTTTAGCTGGCCATCTGGCCTCTCCCAGAATAGTGTAAGAATGGGTTTTTAAATAATTAAAAATATTAAAATCATGAAAGCAATAAAAGTTGCTTAATTTTGACAAGTACAACTCTGTTATTCTCACTGATTTCTGAATGTTTTAAAAATTGAAAACAGTTTTCATTTTCTGAAGAATTTTTTTTTTAAGATATTCAAAAGCTGCATGATTATAGCTTTTCTTGATAGAAAGGGAAGTGGCTTTCTTGTGAATGTTTTATCAGAAGATGCACAAAAGTCTTCCAGCAGTACCTTTAGAAGTAAGGCATCCTTTCAGTGAGTACAATAGTGTTATATTCATCCAAAAATTCCACAGGGGGATGAGAAAATCAGGACTCGTTATTCTTCAGTGATTACATTTTTGCATTCTGTGCTCAGTCATCTAGAGAAGTTAAACTCATCAGGCCAAGACTCTGTCATTCACTTATTCTCCCTTCGAGCCATGGATGTAACATGCTTTCCCTTCCTTCATCAACATAGCCAAATTTTATAATTTTATATATATATATATTTTTTCCTTTTGACTGTCACAACAAGTGAGAGGTCTAATTTTGATATCAATTCAGTATCCAATTCAGTATCCATTCAGATACATACCCATGAGCATCATGTGCTTGGAAATGCATCCAGAACATAAATAGGTCTGGACTTCAGATTTTTTGTTCATATCTGAAAATCTAAAGAAGAATTGTTTCTGAAAAAACAGTCTCCTACATGTGTTAAACATGTCTAAAATCACTGCAAGTTAAAATCCACTTTTTGTGTTCCATTGCTGGGTTGCAACAAAATTTCTTTTTGCCTTGATCAGATCCTACCAAGGCACAGAATAAACCAAGTGAGGTAAATAGACATAATTTGCTGTTGTGTATGGAGCATGAAACATGAAAATAATGAAGTGTCTGGATTTAGACAACGATGGGCAAGTATTCCATCCAAGAGATGCATAGGAGAAATAGCTGAGATACCAGCACTCCAATCTCCCAATAATGCTTCCATTCATTTTACTGTCAATACTTAGATATTCTTAATTTTCCTTTAGTTAATATAGTTAGCCAAAAAAAAAGACATAATTGTCTAATAATGTGTTATTTAAACACTTCTTTCACTAAGGGTTTTGTTAATTCTGTCAGAAGGGAAAATAACAGAGTCTGTGTATATCGTTATGGGCCTTGTTTGAGCATAGGCACCCAAGAACAGAGGAAGCCAATGTAACAAAGTGAAAAACAAAGTGCCAGAGTACCACCTACATATCCACAATCTGGGAACCCAGGTAAACTTGTAACCATTAAAACACCTTGCACACACCTGCACACAACAACTGCTGTTTCCAAAACTGACACTTGGTGTTAAATTGCCATGCACTCTAAAAGTTGACCTTCTGTAAAATGTCAGTTCTTAAAATTACGCCTTTTTTTTTT
>WBMW01004327.1:0-35046 GCA_013396635.1 Penelope pileata | reverse complement strand
TTTTTTTTTTTTTTGAAATTATGCATGACTGTGAAAAGCGTTCCATGTAACTAAAGACATTGGTGGTAAGGAAACTTGTTTGCTTTTAATCCATAGGATCAGGAAATTAACTGCAAGCACTCCCATGACAAGCTATTTCAATGTAAGGGCAGAGCACGGATCAGCCTTAGGAGAGCCGCTGCAGAAAACTCCTTAGAAATGGGGTTTATGTGAGAAGCATAATCAGACTGTTAAGTATCGCACAGCTATTACTGCCAGACATGCCTGCAAGAAAACTTCTAAAAAACCATTTTGTATGCTGTCTCTTCAACTCCTTCAACGCATTGAAGACTGAGTAGTCTTTGTATTGACTTGCTTTGCCTCGTGAGAGAGCCTCATGCAAACGTTTCAGTCTCAACCTGCTGATATTTTGATAGGAAGAAATGAAAAGGTGTCACCTTACATTTCTGAACTGATTCTCAAATTGAAAATTCGTCAAGTGAGAGAACCTTGCTGTGAAATAGTGACTTCCTGGGATTATATTTGGTACATGGCCAAAAAGAAATTTTCTGAAATATGTTGTACTGTTGGTTTTATTTCTTCATTCTTAAAATTCTAACAGAAGTCTACTAGAGTAGGCACACACTCTTAGAAGAAAATGTATTTTAGATGGATCATTGAAAGTTACTGATATTCATCTTTTTTGTTGTTGTTGAGAAAAAATCATTTTGTTAATGAGAAGTACAGTTTTTCAGAAGTAAAAAAATTGAAAAAGTCCTATTTGAATGAAGGCTGGTGATCTTCACCTGCAGCATATCCTTCCAGTCAGACTGGGCACTTTAACTGAGTACTGCAAATGACATAAAACCAGTGGGTGGATAAGCTAACCTCAGAAGTATGTACAATAAGTCTGGGGAAAGCTGGCTTCTGATTAAACTGGATTTCTCATTACCCATCTCTCCTGTTCTCTAAGCAATTTTAGCAGCAATATCATCTTTTTTTGGTTAAAACCCAGGCAATAGTGGGACAACATGCTGCCAGGTGTACAGTCACAGTAATATTCAATTATTTAATTAATTATTTTGTTACCAAGTAGGTTTCTAGTTTTAACTATAATATTTTTCCAGAAGCTTCCAGAACCTTCAAACACGGAAAAAAAAGTTCAATCACTAAACATGTGCAATGAGCTATCTTCTGTACAAGGTTCTTTCTTTTTTTTTTTTTCTGATGACGCCAGTATACAGATACTCCCGTTTTTTCTCTTACTTTAAATCCATACTGTTTTAAGAAGGTATTTCTGCAGTCATCAGTGCTAAATAGCTGTTAAATTAATTTTAGGGGTTTTTTAGTTAGTGTTAGCTTAATACAAGTTGCTCAGTAATGAAGAAAGGGCTACGATTCTCTGCCTTTGAAGAAACTGAACAATTACTGACAAAACTGTAGGAATTATGCATCCATGGCAAGTATGTGGCAGCATAAATCATTAGAACTTTGGCAATTAAAGGGAAAATGTGAGTTAATGAAACTATCCTTACACACCAAACTAAAAATTGCAAACCAAAATACTACATAGCATTTCGACACGGCTCAATTTTCAACGCATCCTCAACAAAAAATGGAAAGTTCTGCAAGTCATAATAATAATTTTGCTTTTTCAAGGCTAGCTACTCCCTCTCCAAGGCAGTACAAGGAAAGATAGGATTGTACTCATAACTGCCTTTTCCACCATTAAGTTTGGCATTGGGCTGCAATATTCCAATTAAGTGATAATAATTTTGAATACTCCCCACATTCAATAAGAAATTAATTTCATCTAGAAACCATTTTTTACCCAGCATTGCTCAGTTGCAGATCACTTCTGAACTCAGAGATGCTCCCTTAGACGTGGCATGCAACATTCCACCAGATGAGGATCTCTCCAAGAAGTCAAACTTAAAGCCATGACCTGGAAAGACCTCTGCTGTGCTGCAGAGCTGTGAGCTTCCTTGTGGGTGGGAAACTCAGAGCAGCACCCTGCAATGAAGGTGGGCAACAGAGCAGTGGTGAGAGCACTGCTTCGACATGCTGGGCTAAAAGCTCACCAGAGACGGAGGCAGTGAACCTGTACCATTTTAGTACCATGGTTTTCTAAGGGGAGTCTTTTAAAATCACTTTCCATGATAAGAAATAGAACATGAGTAGCTCAAAAGCAAAGGGCTCTGCTTCCAAATCCAAACAGATAAATCATTCGTTCAGACCAAGTTGAAGGATGTGGCTTCTTCTCTGTTGAATCATTCACAGACTTCCATCAGCTGATCTTCAGTCAACCTAATGCATTACTTTTTGAAAAGATTTTCTGACTTGTTCGTGGTAATCATCTCCAGCTTGTGCCTCACGGTGCCCCAGCAATTTGTTTCTAATGTTCATTGTTGTTATTTGACTGCTCATCTAAACCCCTGAGCAGTCTGCCTACTCCCTCATGGCACAGCTGAACTTTTCAGAAGAAACCAACGATTGAAAAATCTGCAATGAGTAGCAGAACTCTGTCAACAATTGTTGGAGAAAACGTGTGAGGAAATATTCTAGGAGGTTTAGGGGAAAAAAAAAAAAAGGAAAAAAAGAGCTGCATCTGTTATTAGGTCACTGTGGGTGACTGAAAAAGTTCTAATATATACAGAAATAAGAAGTGAGTTCTCAGCTGTTCCAAATAGGATCACCTGTTTGGTTAGGTGCCGTGCTCTGCCAGCTGGCTGTCTCTCCTGGAGGAGCACCAGTCCCAGCACCAGCGAGCAGCACTGGTGGACTTTCAAATGGAGCCCCACAAACTGCTTCATGTTAACGTGGTCGCTCGTCTGTCACGTTGGGAGGAACAGGCAGCCTTCTCTTCTTCTAAAGAAAAATCACATTCTTCAGCTTTCAGGTGCACTGGAGTGTTTCTTACAAACAACAGCTTATCAGACTGTGGGATTCTTCACAAGGAAATGTGGTATAATTTAAAACTACCAGATGTCTTTGTTGTTAAAGGTGTTCTGTTTTATCAAAACAAACAAGCAAAAAAAAAAAAAAAAAAAACAAAAAAACCATTACAGAGATGAAAAGTTAAACCTCACAACCTTCCAAATTTAAGATGGTCTCAATGAAAACTTTTCTAGAGACAAATCCCTCTAGAGAACGGTTTTCTCCAGCTCCTGTTAGGTCTCCCTTTCCCTGGGCTGCCTCCTCCACGACCTGTGAATTGCAGCAGAGCAGCCACCCAAGTGGCTGCCACAATGCAGACCCATGTGCCCTAATTAACACTTCTCTCTGCAGTCACCTATGGCTGTCAATGGTCTTGCTTCTCCCCCCTTTCACCTACAAAGAAATTAATATCTCCAGGTAAATTAATTTTTGCATGTGGAAAAATATAACAGAAGGCTTAATAATACTGAGACAAAGACAAAATGCAGTACATTTTGTACTTTAGAGATATAAATTTGATTCTAGAATGCCAAGATATGACCTACTTATTTTGCAGACCTTCATGAGCAGTGTGTTGCCATGGTGGCTGAATTTTATTTGTCATTGGCTATTCCAAACTACAAGCCTACATGACTTTTGAAGAGCAAGATCCAGCACGACCACTGTAATTACAGTTTCCAGTTACTGAGGAAGAATCACAGTTCTACACTTAGAAAAATTATCTCATCTGCCTTCATTACAGATTGATCTTCGCCCTCTATTATTGATGCAGCTGACAAGGCAATCACATTAAGACCGCTCTGAAGAAGCTGACACAATGGAGCTTTCAGATATAAATTTATAAGTGTCCTGACTTGTCAATTTTCCCATTACAAATCTTCTTTGGCAAGGGATAAGGGGAAACGGTAGTTATAATTTAGCCATGAAAATTTAATCATTGGCTAAAATCTGCTGAATTCAGAAATTAGTTTTTGTCATAAAACTACATGTGTGGGAGAGACAGAAACCAGAAGACACTTGACATTTAAGATGTATTGGTTTTCCTTGTTAATAAAACAGGTAATTATTGGAATATAAGATTAAACACTCTTTTCCTGCAAGGGTAAGAAATACAGAGAGAACACCTGAGATAAGTCAGCAAGCTTTCATCTCTTCCATACCCACATAAGTTACTGAAATATGATTTACAGTTAATCAAAATAAGGAATTATATATAAAGCATTTCATACCTTTAGTTGTTGCTTGTGCAAAGGTCGTGCCAGTTCTGCAAAAACCCAGAGATGTACAGACTTACGCCACACTGTCAGTGTGCTGGGCACGTGCAGGCACATAAGCAGCAGTCACTGCCAACCAGGTGTCTGAATGCAGCCCCTGCCCCTTGGGAGTGCAGGACCTTGCCCATAACCTGTACCTTTTCAAGACCTTCATAGTGACTTTAAACTACTATTAAAACAGGGAAGACAATTGATGCAGGAAAATCAGTCCCCTCAAACTACTGGGCAGCTCTGTGTAACAGTTAGACCTCAGCAAATTCTTATAAGCAGAGAATACAGAAGCATTTTGTGCTAGAGATTCTGAGCAATTAGAAGCCAGGATTAAAGCCATATTAGAGGCCTCCGATCGTTAATGCAAATGCCTGAGTTAGGAATTCTGGACACAACCCTGGGCACAGACATTAGTATTCACAGCAAGGACTTCACAAACAGAGCTGCACAGTAATAATAATAATAACAATAATAAAATCACTCCGCAGACTGCAGCTGCTCAATATAGGTCACGTTTCAATTTTAATTTGAATCATCATCATTTCAAGTCAAATTGACTAATAGTAGGGTACCTTATCCAAGAGCTATGTGGTCCAATCAAGGATCAATTTAAAATGTGTTCAAAGAGATTGATTCTTCTAATTCATGGACATTAGAAGCTTTAAGCTCTGCTAGCATTGCCAAGACGTGACCAAAGCATCATTCAGCCCCAAAGACACACAGACAATACCCAGCGGATGTAGATTAACTGAAATGAGTTTTTATTAACTCACCTGGAAACATGAGCCAGAACTAAAACGCACAGAGCTGATCCTCTGTTGGATATTTCACTGTGTCAGCCAGGTTTAAACTTCCCTGGCCCAACACCCCCCCAGCTTTCTCAGGGTGGGGTCCCCAGCTCTGCAGGTGCCTCCCTCCAAACACACAGAATCACACACCTGCGGTTCTGGCTCATTGCCCTGGCTTGAGGGTGATCTTAGTCCTCCTACATCCAAAATGGGAGTGGATGTGAACTCAGAAGCACTTAAAATTCAGGCAGCCATGTTTCTCTCTCATTTTTGGTTTCCAAATATAATAGAAAACTCTGCTTTAAAATACATACCTAGCAATGATTTGTCACACTTCAGAAACACACTCAGCAAATAGCAGTAGAAGCCTGAAAGGAGAGATGCAGGAGCAGAATAAACACACACAACGCTGACAACGCCAATTGCTTAGATAAGATTAGAGCAAACTGAAGTGCTCCAGAATGCCTCTGCCCCACGAGCCTCACGAGAAGACAGATGCTATAAGAAATAAAAACACTGGAAAACACATGGGTGCTTATCCTCCTCCTTCATAACCCACCGACGTCTGCCTCTAGAGGGTCTAAAAGTTGCCATCCTCCTTTCCCTAGGGTATCTCTTGTTTAGCTCCTCCATGGAAAAACCCAAGAACAAATGTCCAGACATTAAATATATGAATTTTCAGTATGCTTTGATTGGAAAATGCAGTGTAGCAAAACCAGCACATGGCCTTCATTTGGGTTTCTGAGCCATCCAATGTCTGTGTGTGCCCCACAGGTAATGAGCTTTACTCCCACTGCTGGATTTTATGCTGAAATATAACCTCTCTCCAAAAAGGCACCTGGTCCTGTCATTCTTCAGAGTGGGTTTTTTTAGTTTTAGTATTTTTTAAGGTATTTCACACAAAGGAGAACTCAAGATAACTGTTCTGCTAAATTTACACATTCAGATTTGGGAAGCTGGACAGGCCTTTTCCTCTTTATTGCTGGCTTTGCCACACCATTAGTTTTAATTGGCAATATTAGTAGTGCAGGCATGCAGCTCAGCACTTGCTGCTGCCCATTTGCTCCTGCTGATGTCAACACCAGAGTTCCTCTGAGTCAAGTCAGTCCTTCTATTGCAGGCTCGCATTTTTCAAAACCACGTTAACTCTTGAAAATGTTCTTCTAAAATCTCAGATTTTCACTTTAGAAATTTACCAACTTCATAATTCAAAAGTTGCTTCCAGACAAAAAAGGTATTAAAAATTGGAAAACCAAACATTAAAGCTGGTAGATACTTCAGCAGGATACTGTGAGAATCTTCTGCCAGTCCTCCCGTGTGGTAATGGTAATCTACTTCTGGATTTGTCATGAAACTCTGTGGTTTGAGTGAGCTCTGCATGCAATTTAACACCAGCAAATTTGTACCTTATCCAGTCTCTGGTAATGCAAACACATCTGCCAGGGAATTCCCAAGCCAATTAATTCTGTTATGCACAGATATGGTAAAATCTGGTAATCTATAAGCAGTACTTCCTTGTTTACAAGAAGAAAAAAGAATAACCTAATGGTATTGTTTAGTGTCTTTCCTGAAGAATTGCATGTTCTGTGCTTTAGAAGGTTATTTTATACTTCCAAATTAGTTTAAAAGATTTATTGCCTCTACAAAATTACTTTTCATATGCAACTGTAGCTGCTATGGATATCTGAATGCTCTCACAGAAAGCTAAGGAATAACACCTCACCAGCTTGAAAGTGTGAAGAATTTAAAGATGGTATTTAGTTAGTGGGGCATTAAAAAAAGATAACCAAACAGGGGAGCAAGTACTTCTGCGTAGTGGCACACCTGGCTCTGATAGATGTGGAGCATCTCCTGCAGCCAGCATTCTGCCTGGGGCTCCAGCGTGCACTGCGAAAGCATCATGAATTCAGATATGTGACCACTGAATTACATTATTTCTTGGAGATTCGGAGTTCTTGGTATTTATTTGGTTGATTCCACATGAAAAAAAACTTCCTGTTTTCCTGATTTTGAGGTCCCTACAAAGCACTTTTCTCAGCAATTTCTTCTGCCTATTTTACCCTCTGACTTTGGCCAGGACTCCAATATTCTGTTTCCTGAGCTGGAAGCGGCTTTCTGAAAACGTATTTCTTTCCCAATTGAGCCTTACCTGAGACTTCAGCTCCGTGCATTTCCATGACTTTCTTTTTTGTGGTATTCTTCAATAACAGTGGTGATGCTTCCCTTGTGAATATTTCAGTGCAGATGACCATTCTGGACTTATGGCAAAACCAGGCATTGGAGGGGTCTTGAGATAAAAGAAGGAGCTCTCTGTAACCTGAAGAAAAACTAAACTAAACTAAACTAAAATAGATAAGCACCATGCTACGATAGAAAAGAATTTGCGGTGACTATTCTGTTTTCAGTAGTTTTTGTTTGATGTAACCTTTGTTTATATAGTATGTGTCAAAATGTTTAAAACAAATCTGCAGAAAACTAAGCTAAGATTGGCTTTCTAATGGCTGATATTCTACACCCTGAGAAAGTAAAATATTACCCAGCAAAACAAACAAGACAACCATTTTATGAAATTGAGCACAGCAGTTTCCACTAATGCAGGAATCATGGATTAAATTTCCTGGCTTGCAATACACAGGAGGTCAGAAAAAATGTTTATAATGGCACTTTCTTGCTTAAAAATCTATGAAAACAACTGATTGGTCTGTCAGGTTCAGGCTATATTCTGCTCTGTTACTTTCCAGTTTGACCTCTTAATCCCATCCATCTCTGAAACAAAGTTAATATCTCCCTAAATTCATTTAAATTCTCCTCCAAAGATTCTGAAACCAGTGAGAATGTTTCCACGGGGTACAAGTTGGGCCTAAGGCTTCTTTATTTCAAAAATATGGATGTATGGAGTATATATTCCAAATATATATTAATTTTTGTGTAAAGAACTTCAGCTTGAGTTTCCCACTCATTTACAGCCTCAGTAAATGAGAGGAATTACATTGATGTTAAGGTTTTTTTGTCTTGTAGTATAAGCATAACCCATAGCTAAGCACACTAAGCATAACTCAGAGTTAAAAAAAATAAAAATAAAAAAATATATATTTTTGTTTTCAAAATTCAGCAAATTAACTAATGTGCATTCTTGTACATAGCATCTAATACCATGAAAGGAAAACCAACACCCAACATAAAAGTCATAAAATGTTTCTATTGTACATTTTTAATCCAAGAATACACAAACTCTTGCAACTTTTATAATATTTTTGCATTTGGGGGAAGAAACTCATTTTCATTGAAAAAAAGAAAAGGAGTTAAATAATAAACATTAACAACATAATTTTCCAATTTTTTCCATTCCTTGTGGCTGCCTCTCTGTCCTGTAGAGAAAATTTGTTGCAAGGCAACACTAACACCTACCCTTTGCCCAAAGTTAATGGAAATTCCTCTCTTTTTCCAGCCTGAGCAAAAATCCCTTTGTTTCAAATAACTTGAGCACTTGCAAGATCACAGTAAAAACCACTGGTGACAGCCAGCATTAGAGAAGAGATCATCTGCAGAACACAACGTGTGCCCTAGGGTGGTGAGCCCCTGGAAGCACTCCTGATAAGCCTGGGCATGCAAGCCTGAATTAATTTATTTCCTCTCACCCTACAGCAGAGGGTGGGGCAGCTCTCGTGCTGCTCTGCTCCCTCTACTTGCAAGCGATGCTCACACAGGCATGGTGCAACCCAGGCAAACAGCACAAACCTTTCTGAGACCAGCAGCTTGCTCACATGGCACCAGGAAGGATTTGGTATTTGGGCACCAGATTCCAAAGTCTCTGCTATGTACAATTGCTGTTTCTCTCTACTACGGTACATTAATTTTGATAGGAAAAAGGATTTTTTGAATATTATTATAAATCATATTTATTTGTTACTTTACCTGTCATGCTCTGCTACCACACTCAGACAGAAGCAGTTTGCTAATTATGTGCCACAATAAAAATTATAATGAATGCTATCATTAACTATTCCTTTATGTCTGATGAACTAATAAATTATTTCTTCCTCAGCCATTATAAAATCATTTTGCATATGGACCCCTGATGCACTCCTGCTAGGGCCTCCAACTACAAGCCCTTCCAGGTAAGTATTTATTATCTATTTTTAATTATCTCTGGGATGTGATTTACATTTCACAACTCCAATACATGCTCACGTTTTTCCAATCACCAATGACCTGCTCCTGAGAGACACTATCATCACCCACAGGGATTTTGCCTACAATTCAAATAAATAAAAAGATTTCCTGCCCACTACTGAACCTTTTTTCTAAATGGAAACTATTATAACAAATCCCCTGTAAGAGAGTAAGAGTATCTGCTTCCATTAAAGTGCTTTTTCTCCCTGCAAGAGGGAGGATAGCGCAGCTAAAGCGCTGACTCCAGTATGAAATCAATTCTATCCGCTGTGTATAAGTAAAATGGGAAACATAAATATGAATGCTCTTGTGCTATTATAAACATCGGATTTTTTGTATGATGAGTATTAGCTTATCTGTATTATTTCCAAAAAAACTTTATGGCAGCCATGACAACTTGTTCCTTCAAAGAAATGTCGTGATGCCATACAAGTAGAGCAACTTAAATAGCAGTATTACAAATGAATTGCATCTGCAGCCCTAAGAGCCACTTTTCATACTTCTTACTCAAGCCATTTAAGTCCAAGTGTCTCTCAGAACTGAGGAGTGGGTAAGCTAAGCAGAAAATCCATGATGATAGTGGTGATTATATTTATTCACACTTGGGCAGTGGGCAGGGTCCCTGGTCACGCACGAGGAAACAGGAATGCAAAGCACTGCATAACCTATGGATATTTAATTAGGCTTTACATAACCTATGGATATTTAATTAGGCTTTATCCCTTGAGCTTACACAATATCTAAAATATCCTAACAGCAGGGCCTTTTTGCTATTCAGGAGTATCATGCACAAGTAACCCTGTACTCCTACATTGCTCTTAATGCTGCAGTTAGTTCATGTCAATCTAGTCCCATGCTCCAGACCTGAAATCAATTGATTTTCAGTCAAGAAATTGCAACCAAGAAAGGTCTGCCTCCTTACACATAGGGTTTAGAGAAGCTTGTCCATTATGGAGGGATAAACATCTACCACTTGCCTTTCTAGCAGTTACATGTGTTACATGCAGTGATTTCTGTGGAGAGTGCTAAGTTTTAATTACATGACTGTTATCAAATCAGATGTAATCTGAGCAGTGCTTTCATCACTGACATGCCAAGATACATCCATACATCCACCTATTATTCAGCTTAGGAGCAGGAGGGAAGATTCTGGATATCCATTCACCATTGTAGCCATTTTACATATAATGAAAGCACCATGAGCTGTACCTGAATCCTACTGAAGCCATTGACAATCTGTCTGTTGACCCCGCTGGATTTTGGATGAGGTCTTAATTGACAGCTGATGCCAACTTCTCATTGCCAAAGCCCCACTGAAGTTCTACTCCATTTTGCTCTTTATGAATTCCCTTTGTGAATTTGAAAGCCCAGAATCAAAGTCCTATAGGTAACAGCAGTTCCCAAATGCAAACCTACGTGATTGGGAAATTCGGCAGGCTGTGGCAATGAGATCATTGCTGAGAATGTGACGCTTAGTGTGCACTGGGGTGGAGCACATGTCCCTGCCTGTAACATCAGCCTGCACTGGGCTGGCAGGTTGTACGGCCACTGGATACAAAGAAAGCTCACAATTACAACCCAGGGCTTTTATCACTTTCAAGAGTGCTAGCAGAAAACTTCAAAGAGGAAGAGAATAAGTAAAATATCCAGAAGAAAGAGAAAGAGCCACAAAGAGCTCCTCAGTCCATGCTATCTGTTAGAAATGCAATATTTATACAATAAAGCCTCACAAGTAAAATCAATTTAACAGCCATTTTTTAACCACATTTCAGTCCCCTCACAGTGTTGTCTGTGCCTATATTTTGCTCCTTGCCTTTCAATAATTTAATGATGCTCACTCTCGCCTTGGGCCCAAGAATCTACAGAACTTGGAGATACTTTTTATTAGAGATTCCTTGCCAGAGGCCTTTCTTAAGTTTGCAAAGGTCATACTTCCCACTAGCCAGCGTCATTATGCAGAATTCACACTCAAACTTTTAACTATGAACCAAATGCTAAAGCTGGAAAGTGCATGAAGTGTCATGAGATAACCCATAAATAGAGGCACCTTGCTATCAGAGGACAGGAATGTGGCCATTAGGGAAGACAAGTGGAATGATGCTGGGGAACAGACCCTGTTGGAGTTATTTTATCAACGTCCCAAATAAAAATATTTTTGTAATAGAAAACAATTGCTAAGAAAAAAATCTGTATTTGTTTATAGCAGATTTAATCAGCATTTAAGGAAGGAAAAAAAAAGAATAATGAAAAGCCCGCCCATCACTGCTATCCCAACCCAGAACTTAAGCAATGTGCTCCCCTTACTTTTCCTGTCTTTTCCCGTTTTCCTCCTCATTTGCGGTGTCATTAGATGCTCGTCCTGTTTCTGTAGAACAGTGTCTGTTGGAGTAAAGGAGTTATCACAAGAAACAGAAATGTGTAACTGGCATACGACACATTATGACACAGATGAGCTTGTGTATATTTATATACAGAAGAGGGATGAACACCAAAGGAGGCTGATGTCAGGAGGGAAATGCTCCTTTCCTTTGCGCTCCCTTTTCCCCATCCATGAGACAAATAATGACTCCTCTCAAAGCTGTGTGCCTGTCCCAACCCTCCAGAACCACTGTGTTTCTCGTGACATTTTGCTTGTCAAGCATTTTCCTTCCAACCAAGGGTGATCCATTGAACTAAACAAGCAACTCATACACTTGAATACCAGGTACATTCACAGTCCAACTTCAAGACCCATCAGTGCCCACCTCAGGGACTGGAGATAGATACTAAGCAAACCTCTCACCAGCCTTGCTGAATATTTCTTTTCCCCACACAGGAGAGACAGTGACTGAGGGTGAAAACATGAGTTCGTTTGAGGATTAAAATCTCCTTCACAAAACGAGTGTACTAATTGTCAGTGCTATTTGGCAGACTTGTGCATCAATTCTGAAAAAAAAAAAAATGAAGTTAACAGCTCTACAAGACTTATCTCCTATAGCTGCCCACGCTCTGGGTGAATCACATGGGCAAAAATTTGCGATAGCCTTTTGTACAGTAAAATGAGCAGCACATAAATCAGACAAGCAGGGTGCCCATAAAGGATAACTTACCTTTTATATGCCGTTTACAGGAACCAAAACTCTTTGATTTTTGGGGAATGCCTCTAGATCTGGACATTATGTGTCTAAGTCTATCCTCTGTCATGCTGTCACAGTGTTTTGGATATTTATTCACAGCAGTTCTATCTTTGCACCATGCTGTCTCATTACTGCGTCACAATGAACTAGGATCCCTGTAGTAGCTCATACTGCAAATGAATTCTCTCTCAGGAAACTTCTCTCTGTGCCAGAATATGTGGCTTATGGATTCTCATATTTTATTAGTAGACACCATTCTTCTTCTACAGTTATGTCACCATAAATATGCCCCTTTTATGTAAGCTCAAATGTAGCTCAGGCCTAATGAGTAACCTTAGAGAGGTAAACATATTGCATATATTACAGTCATACATATCAATATGCTCTCAAAGGGAAAACTGAATGGTCAAGCTCTTTGATAACCACCTCTGTTAGTAAGACAACCAAACATAGCTGTGTATAAGTGTTTAGCTTTAAGAAATCATTTTTTGCCCATGCATGATGCACTCAGAAAAACTTTATGCTCTACTTGGCATTATTCTATGGGTGATTTTTTAGCATGTTACAAAATAATTTAAATGCTACCATTGAAGCTTCTACAAGTAAATTAGTCCCTTGCTATATGTCTCTTTAAATAAGATAGCTACATTTGGAAAGTTAATGATCATCACGCCTTATTAGTAGAACACTGAAAGAAGAAAAAAATTGGAAAAAGCTTCTTCATAGAAAACTTGTTAATGACAAAAATTTAGATAAATTATGATTCAGATGATAGCTTGTTGGTAGTGCGATGATGTAGACTTAGGAGCAGAGTCCTCCCTGCTCTCAGACAGTCCCAAAGGCAGGAGTTAGGGAAGCACCAGGACAGGACTCCCCGAAGGATGCCAACAGCTTGTGGGCACTTCCAATTCCTGACCCTTCACATGGCAGAAAAGAGAGGAAAAGCCAGGAGAAGGGGAGTTTTCCCTCCTCCAGTGACTTTCAAAGGATTTTCATGAAACACTGAGCTTGACTTTCTTTTAATATCACATCAACTGTTCTTTACAAGACCAGATTTTTAAATGCCTTTAACAATGCAAATGAGCGCTGGTAAGAATTGCTGAGGCTCCATTGAAGCCAATGGGGCTCTGCCAATTACACTAGTGGAGGAGCAGCCTCTTAGAGGGGAAAATGCCATGAAATCAGCAGAGCCTACCAGCTAAGAGTGCTGCTGGGGAAATTACGGGAACATCTTGCCTGTAAATTATTAATAAACAATAAGTAGCTGAATTACTTACCCAAACAAGTCATATATACATTAAGGAATAGTTTCTGCAACAAGGTTTAAATAGAATATTTCATGATTAAATGGAGTTTAATTAATGGATGCAATTACCTAACAGAAAGCAAGTGCTTCCCAGTCATTAGATAGTACCTGCAATAGCACAACTCTAATTGTTTTGTACATCCACTGTGTGTTGAGGAATCACACCACAGTCAAAGTCTAGATATTGAAAACACTAATTCCAATTTTTAATTTTAAAAGTTTCTGCTGAAAAATAAATGTAGGTTACAATTTGTGACATGGGAATAGAGTGATTAAAGTGTTCTTTACATAAACCACTTAAAAAATCCAATGACTTAGAAAGGTGTTTCAGGTAAGCAAAAGGTATAAACTGATGTGACTTGAACCATCACCATATACAGGAAAAGAGTAAATGAATGGATGGGTAAACATTAATTGCTATTAATAGGAAAGCAAATATTTTGTATAAAAAGTTATTAATTGAAATATATTTCTCTATATCAACGTATTGCTGATACTCAATTAACATTTTCAGTTTATACTAAAACAGTTGCATTTGTAAATGGAAATAAGAAAATGCTCCAGTATTTCAGGACTACACCACAAAATACTCAATTATGTTAGATTGTAGGATTACACACTTGACCATTAAAATTTTTCAAACCATGGAAACAGCTCCCGTTCTGTTTTTCCACCTAACCTCTTATCACCAGGATTTAAACTTTTGAAAATTCAGCCTAACAGATGCACAGACAAGTAAATAAACAAAAAAAAACAGCACAAAAACAAGAAATCAGGTGCGGAGGCAAGACGACCTCTTCCAATTACTTTTGCCATAGCGAGTGAGAGATGCATATAATTAGGTTTTCTTTCTTTTTATCCATGTCTCTGTAAGAGTGACAGCTTTGTAGGATTAAATAAGTGACAGCCATTGTTTACAGTTTCCATTGCTATAAAAGATTTTCTAACAAAAATGAAGATTAGCCCTGCCATGCTCTGCTCTTGTTCCAGTCGTATTTGGAGCGCACAGGGGAGACAAAAGCGCTGTAAGGCACCAACAGGACAGCTTAGCCCCATTTCACACCACTTAATCACAGATTACAAATAGCAGGGGACAAGAAATAACTCTTTCCCTACTACTAAACATTGTGGGGTTTGTTTCTAAGCATGTTTTTTCTTTGGAGGAAATAGCTAATTTAACATGCCTATTAAGACAAAGGGATGAGTTTTATCCTATTTTTAATTGGGTTATATCGAACTTTAATGGGAGTTATGTGCTGGTGGGTTTTTACTACAGAACAATTAATTGAATTTACTGTCTGCATCCTGTCTGTTATTAAATTCACTAAGCATTCTCAATACCTACACAACCTTGCATACAAAAATCCATGAAGATAAAAAGTAAATACGAAGGGTGTGTACTTCTGCTCCCCATTTCATTTCTACAGCTTTGGCTCATTTTCAAACGCAAGCATTCAGAAGCACAACCCAGGGTCAACATGGAGCTTTGGGCTCTGACAGTGCTGAGCATGGCTCCACAGCACAGGGCTTGTACTGAAAGCAGAGCTTGACCCTTCAGAGCCTGCCAGGGGCTGTCAGAGAGGAATGACAGTGCTTGCTGCTTGTTGGGAAACTGCCTTAGACTTAATGCTGCACATCCATATGCATGACAGTTGAATAATAACTACTTCAATTTTTTTATACAGGTAGAATTAGGTTTAAACACACGCAACAAAATTTCATTCGTTGAATTGTAAAGCCTCTGCCACTCAATGAAACACAACTTTGAACATAAGATATTGGAACAATTCTGTATAGAGAGGTTTAAAAAATTTGTTATGAGGCATTGTAAGATTTCTACCCCACGAAAGAGCCATTTACCAGAAACGGAGTGTGAGAAATGAGGTGTGGGAGATGATCACATTTCTCTCATCGATTAAAAAAAAGATAGCACCTCTTTAAAAAAGGAAAGATTTTACAATGTGATTATTGTTATTTAGTGTCACAGACGAGTATGTGAGAGAAGGAAAAAAGTCAGATTATTGAATACTTTCATTGAATAAATGTACAATTATCACTAACTAACCAACTGTATACATGGAGAAAGTACATAAAGACTAAGAACAGATACTTGTAATGTCCTCTTCTGCTCTTCATTTGAGACATATGAAATGTAACCACATTCACACAACCTGATGAGTTGCAGTAGCTTTTCTGTACAGTTTAAACGTTCTAAATACTTTAAAGTTTTTCCAGCACCTTAATACAAGATTTGCTTTAGCATTTGGTGAAGATTTTAAATACTAATCTTTAGTCAGGTTGTGAAGTCCTATGAAGACGCATAATGCCTCGTGAATGCTGATAAACAAATTTTGGACCAGAATAATAAGGATTTTGAACATGAATAACATTCTGTTTGAGAAAAGATTAGTATTACACAATCACTGATCGGCTTCTTCAGTATTCATGCCTATTTGGAATAGCTTAACTGATCCATTTTTGGCCCATACTCCATTTAATGGAGTACAATTTAGTACGGCACTATTGCTCCCTCTGCTACCAGATATATTTTCACAGAGCTACCTTGTGGCAGCAGCACTTCAAAAAATGTTCCTATCCCATGCAAGCTGTATTGATGTGCCAGGGGGAAAGGCTGGCGATGCTGTTAAATAATGCCTCCAGAACAATCACAACACATCACTTCTGCCTGATGAAAACTATAACTTAACACAAAGTAATTCTCAATTACTTTGAGGTAAGCCATGGTGCTCTGTTTCAGGTTATTTTTTTCTTTTCATGAAGAGTAACTCTGCTTTTCCCTCTCATACCTTCATCCTCCTCTCACTAGCGCAGTGTCACACTGAACAGAAAGGAAATGATACTTGGTGGGGCTCCAAGCAGCCCCACTTCATGGCACTCTTCCTGGCACCCAGCTTCTGTTGAGTGTCTTCCTGGGCAGCAACACGCCAGGTTATCAGATCCAGTGTGATTATATTGCTGGCAGACGTGGTGACTCCAGCGCTTTGGATATTTACCCCTTTGCTTCATATTGTTTGCTATAATCACAGCCAAAAGCTTGCACAATAAAAACACATCAGTGTAACTTCTCCGCCATCCATTCAAGCTAACAGCTTAGCTATCAGTGCTCCAGCAGCCTTTAGCTTTGATTTTTTCCACCCTTCAATAGTACAGAAGTGGTGAGAAAAAATAGGTCCCTTTTCTCCAACTGCCTGAAGAAGCAGTCAGTGACTTTCTCCAGTGTCCTGGCTTTTATTCCTCTGAACAATAAAGAAGTCCTCCTGAGTGCTCACTATTAAATCTACTTTAGTTCTCATATCTATTTATACATATATTATATAGATATATACACATACACAACTTTTTTTCCCCCAAGATCTAAGCAAGCTCCCTTTTTGCCCAGAGGAAAATTTCCAATGCATTTTAAAGTCTTAAATAACCATTAGACTGATTCTCTTTTTTCCTAATATAAATTCCCTACTTCTCTTGTAAAACCTTAAGCTCATAAGTAAAAATCATGAGTTTTTCCTTTACATGCATTCCTATTACAAATATTTGTAATCTTAATCTTCAGAAATTTGAAAAAAATACTTTACTAGCCATAATTAGTGAACACACAACAGTGGTTTGACACTAAACAGCAAAAAAAAAAAAGAGCAGATCGAATTATAATCTTCCTTCACACTGCTCTATCTTAAAACAAGAGCATAAAATATTGTTTTCTGAAAAAAAATACCTATAAGGTGCAGTGCTAACACAGTAGGATGCATGCACTGTGTTCATTTTCATTTGAATGGGAATAATTCTTATTTGTTTAAAAAAAATGATCTAAAAGTCATTCCACCGAGAAATTATTTCTGATCTCTGGTACAATCAAACTGTAAGTCCTAATCAAGGAGGATTATTACTGCAAATGGAATGGGCTGGGGCTTGTGATATATCTAACCTCCAACGTTTAATGCCATGTCTAAAAATATGATTAGGTCTGAAAGCATAAAAACTGATAAGCTGCCTCTTTCTGTGTCTCCATTCTTCACAGTACGCACAAGCTTGAAGAGAGACAATTTTGTAAACAAGACCGATATTTTCTTTCAAATGCCATATTGATCAGGGATATTAAATGACACGTTTCCAAGTACATGTAAGATAGCCTTAAAACACTACATTTTAGCAAACACCAGTGGGAAAAAAACTAAACATCGGGTCAAGCTGCAGCCTATGATAACACAATAACGAGTGGACTTAATGCAATAATAACAGGTTGAAATGGCAAAGGATATCTTGCAGATAAATAACATCTTACTGGATGTGGGCTGAAGGAGCTGAGCTATTAATGTTTCAAGACTCACAAAATCCCTGAAGTTCTTTCTCGCTATCATAGCAGAAAGTCTGCAACTTGGAGGAACTTCGGATGCTGTTAAAGAAACCCTAAGGAACAGCTCTTGCCCTGGACACAGTCAGGGGCTGTGCCAAGGGGTCACAGGAGTTGTGGGGCCAGTGTGCCTCAACACTGAGGGTGGGCATCACTAAGTTATGAAAGGAAAAAATTCTGAAAAGGAGGAATTCTCACTAAAATCCTTAATTTACCCCACAAATACATTTTCTTTTCTAGCTGTAGTTTGCCTTAATATGCATTTCTTTCTTTTCTCTGTAAATTTTAATTCTCTATTTCTAGGAATATGGTCAGAACCAAAAAGCTAATTGATAAATTATCAGAATTGCAAATGAATTGGACAAATAATACTTTTCTATGCAAATACTTGCTCTATCAAGAACTTGGTTGTGGCTCTTAAAATCTACAGAGTACAAGTATGGACTTTTAAAACATCTTTGTGCATAAGAAAAGGTATTTCTGCTCCATAAGAAAGCTTTGATAAAGTTGCTCAGAGCATTTAATCATTCAGATTAATATATAAGAATGGGGTGCTCATAGTTTATGCACAATAATACTTGTTTCCAGATTTCTGCTTTTCACTGTTCAGGAACCCTAGAAAATATGAGGCTATTCAGATTTTGTTTTTTGATATTGTATAATTAAAAATTAAGTTCTAATTAACCAACAATGCTAAAGCCCTACTGTGGTGAATTATTACAGGAGAACCATGCAACTTGCACTAATTGAACACTGAGAAACAGATACAAGATTAAACAATGTATTTAAAATCTATGGAAAGCATGGAAATTTCAAGTGAAAAAGAACACTCAGAATGAAAGCGAGTTACATATAGCTCAAGGAAGCTAATTCTTGTTGTCATTTCCCTTGCTCTAACGGATGGCATGTTCATGAATAGTTGCTCTATTGAAAAAAAAGAAAAAAAAAATGATGTGCTTTTTTGTTCAACATATTTCAAGCCGTTACTTAATATTTTCCTTCTTTCTTTCCACCTCACCCGCAGCTACCTAAATACAACGAATATAATTTACAAAACACTGGGAGCTACCTATCAGCGGACACAACAAAAGCGTGAGTTATACATTCAGGAGGAACTGAGATAATTCAAAGAAATGAGAGGCAATTCTACTTTCAGTACTTTCATGTCCAGGATCTTTTTGCAAGGGGAGGCTCTTCCAGCTGACAGGTTGCTCCTGATTTTAAAACTCTGAGCCACCTATCTCAAATTTAATTCCAACAACAAAACAATGGGGCAGAGAGCTCTGAGATTCAACTGCAAAGCAGCAGTAACTTTGTAGATGGAATAAAATGAAACCAAGTCTACGGTTGTGTGTGTAACATTGTGCCATGCTTCACAAAGCAAAATCACCAGCACACATTTTCTTGGAGTAAAAAAAGAGAAGCAAGAGCCTTTTTTTTTCCTCCCAATTAAATTATTTCCAGAAAATACTCTCCTGCTGACAAAGTGCATGTCCCTCTAAAGAGGAGGAAAAAAAGGTGTACCGGTAACAAATGAGAATCTATACATAATTTCTGATACATAAAATTTAACCTGGAGCAAAACTGATTTATAATAGACAATCAGCATATTCATAAAGAAGGAACCTGTGTACTTTTAAGATAACCTTAAATGTCAAATTACATAGCAAAAGTGCTGCATGCTAAAAGAAAATGTCTTAGTCTAAATCTCCTTTGTGGAACTGATATTAATTGTGACCACTTTGTCTTAATCATGGCATGCACTTCAGAAATGCAACGACTGAACATTTGCCTAATCCTTGTAACTTGAAGAACTTTCTATTACTCTTGCTCTAGAGGACTTTAAATACCATAGGACTATCCAGTTAACAGGATGGTCCCAGAGCCATCAACAAAACCAGCATTGTGTGGGAACTGACACATGAATATGAAAACTGGGAAGCCATCCATTGTGTGGCACGTTAGTCTGGTGCCTGATGAAAATCAAACTATGTAACTAAATTGGAGATCAGGTCAGGAGAGTCAGCGCGTCCCAGCAAATCCTTGCACATTAACTCTTGCTACAAATGCAGCTGTCATGCTCAATGGCCATTTAACCAGGCAGAAATCCCAAAATAAATTGGTACCCACACCGTGTGCTGCTTGACCTCTCCAGTGGCTAATGGCTGACCTTCAAAGCACACCACAAATTACCAGGAATATTCAACTGACATTTTTATTTTGCTGTTACAGACACCATCTCCAATAAAGATTTATATTCTATATTCAAGAAACTGCATGGAGTTTGTCTGTAAAAGGTATGCCTGCCCCAATAACATCCCACCTTCCGTTGCTGTTCCACACAAAGCACTTACCAAAAGTACAGTATGGTTGAATAACCATAAAAGATTTTTTTTGAACTAACATATTTATTTTAATTAGAAGTCATAATCTTCTTTCTGTGGTATTCACACCTTGCAATTATTTGTCACCAGTATCACTTATTTCATTATCAAAACATCAACACAAGCTTTGAAGGCAACAAAGTTCAGGTTCAAAGGTTGAGCGTGTGGGAGAATCCAAAAATCATCAAAACTCGAGTAAACAAAAATGTAAAATTTGTGGCATACAGTGTACATCACTTATTAGACCTTAAAAGGTATTTTTAAACTGCTTCACAACTGAAAAATACTGCCTAATTAATCAGAAATACATCAAGCCAAAAGTACCAGTAAAGTCAGAGAGAGTGATTGCTGCTATTATTAGGAAATGAGTGCCTTGTTTTCCAGAGTTTATCCCGGCATTAGGTAGTCAGCCAAAGACACGTCCCTTTGGTCAGAACATGAAAGATGGCGGTGTACTGCAAAGAGAGAAATGATGAAAACACAGAAATGTGATGGATACGGTTTTTATCTTTAACTCTTAACCGAAATTGGAATGCTGCCAAAGGCAGAATTAGAGAGCACAGAAATGACCACAGTAGCTGAGAGACTGAATGATGAAGAAAGTATGAATCCTACTTTTCATAGACATTTCAGGTTCAGAGAGAACCAAACAAGGAGCTGGTTCACGCAGTACGGCTCTCCTTTCACCAGGAGATGTCTAAACCAGCACTCTGCTTTTTAATTTAACAGTTTTTGTGGTTAATATTATTTATTTAGTGTGTTTTCCTTAAATAAAAAACTCGGAGGAAGGAAAATTTCCAGCTGGAATTGGTTTGTTTTACCAGCAAGATTTACATGATCAAATGAGAAGGCAACAAACTGAGATCTCTTACAATATCTCTGGCAAAATTCAGCAGAGGATTGAGTATGAACAACACATACACCTTCAGCTACGCTTCTGACATGTAACTCTTATACCTCATTGTTAACTATCTAAATTAGAGATGAACCAAACATGGAACTTCACATCATTTGTGTACGGAAAGTTCACTGAAAAGTCTTTTTTAAAAAATTCTGATTGAGAACATTCCATTAATCAATCAGTAAGAAACTCCCAGAGTCCTGAACCACTGAGCTGCCCCGTGCTGCAGTGCCGTGTTGTGCACATCAGCCACCAAGTTGATTTAATGCGTTCAAGTGCAAACAAACAAGCAGAATTGTGTTTTTGCAGATTTAAGTCTTTGAGTAATGCCTGTGGCTTGCTGAAAATCCTTTTTATTGAAAATTGAATATGTCAGCTCAGTCATCACTTTAATTTGTTTTAAAAGATTTATTAGAGTTTGATAGTTTTTCTTTTGCTTGAGTTTTATGTATTTTCCTGATAAAATTAAAATCATTGGAGCTTCAACTAGAGAGAAGAACTTCATCAATATGTCAGTAACTGAGCACGATTTTAATAACACACTTTGGGAAAGTTTCTTACTGAAACATTTTTGAAACTTTGTAGGAGGCACAAAGAATTCATGGGTACAGAGAGTTGAAAACAATAACACCAACAGTATGTGAAGCTGATCTTTAGTGTTTGTTGTTTACTAGAGCACAGAATCTGAGTTCTGAATGTCTCCTCTGCTTTGATATCACAGAAACATAGCTCTCTCCTTTGCGTCTTATGCACATACAGACACTCAAAATCCTCATATTAATATTTCTTGAAAACATTTGAGATGATATTTTAATGCTCATCTGTGCCTTGCACGGGTGCCTGGACAGTATCCTTGAGCTGCTCATTGCACACAGCTGGAGCTGCTGTGGCACAATACTGGCTAAAATCTGTGCTGGCCACAGCACACAGGTGGGCTGCAGGCCCATCGCTGGGGCCTGGAGGAGGTCCTGGGGCCACCAAGCAGGTGGCACAGGCACCAACAGTGGCTCCTTGCTCGGCATGTGCCAGGACTTGATATTTGGCTCCCCATACCACCAAAATGTTGTATTTTGTGTAGCTTGATGTATGAACCTCTGTTCCAGCTCATTTATGAGTCACTGCAATATGTCCTTTATCTTTCAAATGCACTCACCATCAGCATGGTGCACCATGGCCATAACATAGATCTTTCCTACAATGCAGCTCTCATCACTTGGCACAGTGGAAAATTAGCAAAGTCCCCTGGAATAACAAAGGCAACATCAGTCATGCAGACCAATCAAGCCTAAAGGGACAATAGAGAAGTACTCATTTCTCTTGATGAACTCTGAGGATGTGCATGTGGGACAACTAGGTACATGGGGATCTATTACCCTACTGAATTTCAGGAATCTCACAGATTGCCAGTCATCATCCTCTCAGAGGCTGCCAAGCTGTACAGCAGGCACACAACATACCTTCCTAACAGCCCTCAGTTCTCTCCATCATGTCCACGCTGGCAGTGCCAGCTCCAGGTGGCAGCAAAAGCCCCACTCTTCTCATGGCAAGGAAACTTCTTCGATCATTCACTTGCTACTTTTCATTATCCTGAAACCCCAAAGACATTTTGCCATCCCTGCTGTTATTTGTCATCTCTGCAGAACTCTGAATCTCCTTCCTGAGCACTGGAACAGCATCGTACTGTAAGAAGCTACTTCAAGTGAAGCTCTCCAAAAATACACAGCTGGAATTGCCATCTTTTTCCTTCACAGTTCCCTTCCAGTTCAGCCCCAGACAGACTGGTTACTGGTGTGACTGCTATCATTGCTTCAGCCTTTCTGCACAAAGCAGAAGAGGAATGGCATGGATGAGGGGAAGGTTCACGCTACGTGTCTCAACGCTGTGGCAAACACTTCATGAAAGTTTGCTCAGGAAATGCAGTGCTGGATTAGCAGATATCCCAACAGAGCAATAACAGCTAAGGCAGGAGTGGTAGAGAGGCACAGGATAGACCCGAGTATAATGCAGAACATTTAAAGAGGACAAATATCTGCAAATGAGGGGCAGTAATATTTATAGTGCACATGTTGGCTTCACAGCCACAATTGCACTGTCTCAGGTGAAGTGTACTCCAAATCAAAACAAGCTCATCAAAGTATTACCCTTTCTGTTAGTACTCAACTGTAATAAGATTTAACTTCATGCACTCTCTGGGTACTAAGGGAAATGTAATATGAACCTGCATAGAAATTCCACCTTGACTTAGAAAATTGTCTACCTCCTCCATATTATGTTATGTCAGCAGTAGCTGCTAAAAATAAACTTAAAATATCCTAGTAGCCAGGGAAAATCAACTAAAATGAACATTTGGGGTAAGTTGAATGGTAGATGAATGAAAATACCAAAAGCAGGCCACATCCAGCATGGAAATGAAACACTGTTGCCAAAACACAAATACTGTCAGCTCTGCATTCCCAAGCTTCCCCATGAAGATCCAGCCAAAGTTACCATGTAGCAAGATAGCAAAAGTATCCAAATGCTAAGAAATACAAAGTAATGCATACAGGAGAGGAAAGTCTGAACTACCCAGCTCCCTTATGGGTTTCAGAATTAATTCTAGCAGCTCAGGGAAATGATGGGCATCATTTTCAGCTCTTCAGAGCAGACCTCTGTTCAACATGTAGCGTCAGCTGAAAAAGCAAACAAAACATCAGGATGCATAAGTGGAAGGAAGAATAGTATAGAAAAGAGGGCAGTGCCATTACAGAAATCACTGATTTACTCTCCCATCTGAAACACTGTGCTCAGTACACATCATCACCTCAGAAAGCATCCTACTGAATTAAATGCCTTTCAGAAAGAGGTAATAAGAATGACTAGGGACATGAAAAACTTTTCTAGCACAGTGAAATTAAAAAGATTGAGTTTGTTTACCTTAGAGAGGAGGCAAATGCAAGAAGACATAATTAAAATATACAGACTTACTAATGACAGAGTGCCATTTGCATCCTGTTCTCTATGCCTTGTAATGCAAGAATTTGGTGGCAGCATGCGAAATTGAAAGGTTACTAATTGGGAAAAACGTCTCTTCCAACACGACACATAATGAAGCAGGCAAAGTCCTCCCCACAAGGATATTGCTGAGGCCAAGGACTTATGAGGGCAGCCAAAGTCGCAATACTAATTTAGAAAAAGGAATTCAGATATTGGAAATAGTTGATTTCTAACCAGTAAAGATCAGATACTTTCTTGACCACCAGTTATTTCATCTTGCTGAGCAGTGGAAATTGCATGAAAGAGATTTAGTTTCTTTCCTCGTGTCACCTGGGGCATGGTCTGAACGCAAACACTCAGATCAATCCTCTCTGCCAACACCTACATTTACACAGGCCTTCACTTCTGTTTACTGATGTGGAATCTACTGTTTATATATCAGATTCAATATTTAGAGCTGTTACTTTCTGAAGAAGGCTGTGTGTATCAGAAAGAGATATCTATTGTTCTGTGGATGCCCTGAGGTGGGACATGGTAAAGAGCAAAGAGCAAGTGCTGGTGGCAGCAGTAGCTGCAGGACAAACAGTGATCAGACCAAAACATCCATAGAGCAACCACGGGATCCCAGCTCCCCCACATTCAAATTCACAAAATTTAAACTATGGGTCCTGAAAGAACTTAGTCTATGAAGTACTTTTCTCTTTTTCTAGGCACAAGTGTAGCTATTCATCCCAGCCTGCCAAACATATTTCCATATGTGGGCCCCCTGTCAGAGCAGCAGTTTGTTCTTAATGGTCTCAACCTTTCTAAATCTCTTCAATCACTTCACTTCCTAATTCTCTCTCAATCAACAATGTATTTCCATTGCTTTGTAAGTAAGAATAAACCCTTATGAAGGTATCAAACACTGGTCTTCAAGAGCAAATAAAAAGGGGATTTAATATTAATCATTTTTAATATGATCTTTCCATTATCATAAGTTACGGCTTATTCCAGCTAATCTAAAAGAGGGTTAAAGTAAAGCTGCTTGAGTTGGCTGGGGTGCAGCCTCACCTTGGCAGATCTCTAACCCACCTCCTGCATCTCTCCTGGGAATGTTCCCATTAACTCAGCAATTAATGCCACCCGGGCAGCATCCTCTCGCCTTGATCCTGCCAGTGCAGTGACAGTAATACGACTAAAGAACATTTCTATCAGTACAGCCTTCTTGTAGCTACCAAGAAAGCTACTTTGGGGGCACACACTGTCCACTTCAAAGTTAGTAATAGAACAAGCAACTCCCATGCAAATAACTAATTAGCATCCTTTGCAGAACTCTGTCCCTATTTTAAGTTGCCAAATGCTCATTTCCATTTTGTGCAGTTACGTACCTACTTATGTGTTACATCAAATTAAATCAAGGGCTTTGTGGTTTAAACACTCCTCATGTTCCTAGTGCATCACCAATATGAAAGCTGGGATTTGTAAGGTGCAGCCTGGTTTATTGCTGAGAGCTCAGAGCAGTGGTGTAAAGCAACTTCAGCTACACCTCGCTCCTGGTACTCTCCATAAGCAGATGGGTGGTTTTATTCTGAGGTTTTTTGAAGTCATTTTTCTCAGCAGATAATTTTTTTTTCCTTTGTTTACATAAAATCATCCAAATGTCTATTTTCTACAAACCTTTCTCATTATATACCTATCATTCTTACCTTATTATTTGTACTATGTTCTTTCTGCATGAATCTTAATTTCATTATATCACTGCAATAAGCTCTGTTATTAACTGCATCATCACTTATGTTATTCTGATTAAGACATATCTCATAAACATAATTTTAGAAACTGATATTTTGTTTACAGACACGAAGTTCAGATTAGCCTTGGATCTCTCGATAAATACCATATTTCCAAATATTTATAGTAACTCCTTCCTGAAACCCATTACCCATGCTACACCTAAATATACACCAAATACTAATCCAAATACTCAGATCATCTCAGTCTGCCCGGAAAAGAAGTGGACACTTTTGCAGGCACCTGTAAAACTGAACAGCTGTGCTGACAAAATACATGCACAAGTGTCTGCACTGGACTTCAAAAAATAAATGTGACTTATTTGACTTCTACCAGAAAGTATGAGTTCAAAAGCAGTCCTGGTTGACAAAGAATACAGAATAGCTCCTGGGTCAGCTTTGTTCTTGATGTAATCCAGATTTGTGTGAAATTCCACCCCACTGAGCTCCAGGAAAGTCCTGTCTCTGAAAACACAGTCTTTACTTCTGAGCTCTTTCCGTACCATTTAATAATGATCTGCATTGCAATCCTACAGGCAGGCCACCTTTTGTGCACCCTTCCACATGTGAAGTTAAGCATGGATTCCTAGAACATAATTTATGGGATATAGCTTTCTATGAAATATGCAAATCTGAAGATGAAAGAGCAAATGCAATTTCATTTTCCATTCCTTTTTAAATATTACCAAAACCTGAAGCAAAAACCCTGCAAGAACTCCTCCAACAGAACATACCAAAAGCCAAGATGTTATGACCTTTCTGAGAAAAATGAATGAGGGGAAGCAAGTGGAGTATCACAAAGAGGGTCTAACTTCAGATGGAAAATGGAGAGTCTTTGAAAGTTCAGTGCATAAACTATCAATTCCACACACCAAAAAAGTTTAGAATCACACAAAAATAGAACTGAAACAGGAAAATGACTTCAAACCACTGAGTTTTGAGAGTGTTTCTCTCAATCTGAAATAAAACGTTTACTTCCTTGCAGAACCGCTCATTCCCATTTCAATCCTTAACTATTGTAATGAAAAGCACCAATAGATTTTGAAAATACATAGCAGTCGAAATGCATATTTGTTTCTCATACAAAAATAATCTTTTGTGTGAGAAAGAAATAAAATATTTTCAAAACAATCTCAGAAATAAATGGTTAACCAAAACTTTTCTTATGTTAATAGCTTTCAACTTGTGATTTGGTGTCATTCAGATTTGGGAAAGTAGGAGAGGAAGTGAAAGAGAATGAACAAGTCCAAGAGTGGGTGTGCTGATAGCCATGACAACACAGCACTGTGTGTCAGTCCAGCTGGAATCACTGAATTCAGAAGGTGAAGCTCAGGCTGACTTCACCAAACGTCTGTCCCAGGTTGGTTGCTCTTACAGAAGAGATCAGGCTGTGAAGACACCAGAAGATAGTTACTGAGGAAAGTAATTCCTTCTTTACAGCTCTCTCTGTAGAGATATTATTTTTGTCCATAGTATAATGCTACTGCAAAAATCAGCATTTCATTTCAGTAAAGCTATCGTTAATATTTGTCTCTCTCAAAGCATAGTACAGTTGTCCTATTGATAAAAGGGATGGAATTAGAATGTGAATATAATCTTGGCTGCACTTTTCCCTAAAAAAAAGTAAAGAGTACCAAGTTAAGTTACTTATCAATTGTTTGAAGTCTTAATTAAAAGCTTTATTTGAGTACATACAAGGAAAAACTGAAGGAAAAATATCTATGTTGCAGGCTAACTTGTCCCTTGACTAGCAACAGGAACAGGAGCGAGCTCCATTAAATATGTCTGGTTGGAAATTTTATCTTTATTGTAGATTAACTACGCTGCACGTACACACCAAAAAAAGCCTGCCATCAGTCAGCAGCCACGAGGACCCGCAGAGCTGAGCTGCTGGGCACGGCGGTAGGACCAAGGGAGGTTTCACCATCCCCAGTCTCAGGGATGAATAACCATTTCTATCCCAGTTGCTGCTCTGGGCATGAGGATTAAGGAAACATGGCAGTGCTCCAGGCAAACTTTCTGGGAAAATTAAGAGCTCCTTTCATCAATATTTCATTTATTTTTTTCTCCTATTTTAGCTTGGACTCAGTTCTGCTAATTTTTCTGTATACACTTACAGCCCTTGAATTAAGCAGTGCATACCACATGTACAGATGCCAAAAAAAGAAGAAAATCCTTTTCAATCCTCAAATGACAAAAACCAGTGGTGCAAGACAGCAGTAAACACTAGACTAGCAGTTTTGGGGGTTTTTTTTGGTTTTTTTTTTTTTTTGGCTTTAGTTTCTCAAAAGGGATTCAAAACACAATCATGAATTTGGAACAAATTTCTGAAACTCAGACACCACCCTCATAAACAACAAGAGATGCTAAGGAGACCCCAACTAACTAACTTTTTTTTTTTTTGGCTATGGTCGCTCCCCCTTGGAATTAAAGCTATTCTTTCAATAAAATACGTCAGTTGTAAATACTAAACCCATTGCATGAGTGATGCTTCTTTCATCATAGAGGCTGCTCAAGAACAGCACAAAACGACCCTTGCGTTGCTGGCAAAGTCAGTGTCAGCTTGAATTACAAGTTACATAAATCTAAGTTACACAAGTTATATCCCCTCAAAGCTGATCCAACTTGTACACTAAATTATTTGGCAACATTTCTGTTTGCAAATCAGACTTGTGCATTTGGTGTGGGTTTCTTTTTTTCGGTCCACTCTGTCATTTTCTCCTGTTCTCCAACCTTCTTTCCCAGTTTCCAGGAAGGAGAAGTGACCAGGAGGACCTTCATCCTGCTTTTTCTTCCAGGTAAACATCTCGTGGAAGTTCTCCTTGGCTGGAGAAGGGAGCATGAGGGCTCCATGGAGACAAAAAGGGAAAAACCAGAGTAATGCTGGGTAGGTTAAATGGGTCAACCTAGCACTCCATATGCAGGCATTTCTTCTGAAGTACAATACCATTTTCTGGGGAAAAAAAGAAACCCACAACATTAAACTGCCACTGTTCAGGTGTGTGTTCAACTACAAGGAACGTTTTAGTATAGCAACATCAAAACGTTAACCTGCTTTAAATATCTGTAGTATAGGCATTTTAGTCAGCAATTAACATAATTTACACTATGGAGCTTATTTTCTTCCTGAAAATCAGTTCCCTTGCACTGTAACTGTTCTTGAGGAAAAAAAGATAAAATCTATTGCAGAATACTTTTATAGGGAAGGAAAGTCATTTAGTTGCTGGCAGGCTTAACCTCCCTGCTGTGAGGTCAAATCTTAGAGATAGATAATGTACCGATGTCTCCACAGTTTCTTTCTTTAAACATTATTCTTCACAGGCCCTTACGTTACCACTAAAATACCATTTAATTCAATTCCCCAGAATGACTGCCTTCAAGCATTCAGGTTTGCTTTTAAGAAAAAAATATGTGCTTATGTGATTTGCAAAATAGGAAAATACTGAAAGTTAACGTATTCTAAACTGCACGCAAACGAAAGACAAAAAAAAAAAGTGCAATTGAGTGGAAACTTCACCACGGCATCATGGGGCTGTACATTTCAGTCCCATTTCTCAGGCTTCTCCTCCCCAGATTGAAGTCTCACAGCCCCTCCAGTTTCCTTTCCTAAGGTTGCTCCAGTCCTCAGCCATTTTATTTTCCTTCCTTGGTAACTCCTTGATCTTCCCCGTGTCCTTTCTGAGATGCAGGAATCAAAACAGCATGCACTGATCAAGCTGTGAGCACAGCGAGGGTGTACATAGTGACAAATGACATTCTCTGCCTTATTCTCACTGGCTTTTTCTGTTTTAGTTTCATGCAAAGGTCAAGTTTTATGTAATGTAACTAGGACATACCAGGATTTTCCAGCAGATTCCTGTTTTCTATACAAATTTGATTCTTATACTTCTCTAAAATGAATCTACAGAAATACTACAAAATGTGACATTTAGCCTGAAAAGATAGTGGCAGATTTACCTATGTCGTGCTGCTCACTTATAATCTTCTAACACAGGAGCATTAGCAAGGAGAAGAGAGAAGATGCAGCAGATACAGGGAAACAACAGGAGACGTGCAACTGGTGTCCATCTCCATCTGACGCTGGGCAGAGCCCACACCCACTGACCAGCAGCTCAGAGTCCATGTTCAGGGAGCACCTCTGCTCACGTGGCTGTCCAGAATTATTCTTTTGCTATGAACCATAGCATCTTAGAGTTTAACCAGAATTCAAGTGTATTTGCCTATATAGAAATAAAAATCTCGTATTCCTTCTCTCTACCTTCCGTACTGCTTGTATTTTTACAAGATACCATTGATTCACTACCTCACTCATTGACATGAAAGGGAAGAAAATATTTTTAATATTGCTTATTTCTTAATTGCAAACAGTGAAAGTCAGAATTATGCAACCAGCAAAGTGCATCAGTGTGTATTCAGAAATATAGACCATGATATGACCCACCCATGTCTCACCTGAAGTTTCAATTCTTACCTAGATAGTATTTGGAATTAGTTTACATATAAAGTCTAACCTAATTCCTGGCTTATAAGAGCTGGCTACAAGACATTTATGAGACCCTGCCACAGTTCTGTTTCTTACCCTCAAGATACTGAGGGTGGTTTCACTTGCATTTTCGGTTGATGTTCTTTGGTTTGGGCCAAATATTAAGGTCACTAGGGGGTAGATATTCAGGCTATAGGGATAGCATCCATGGGAATTTAGGAAGCAGAAAGCACACTCTCACTGCCCTATCTTCTTGCCTGTTTTGCCTGACTTGTTCTTGATTGCCCAGTCCAAGTATCTGAGCTAAACCACAGTTTTCCAGCAGGCCAGAAAGGCTCGCAGGTTTTCTTCAGGGGGACGGCACAGCAGCTTGAACTGTGGCAGAGAATATTCTACAAAATAATAGAATTACAATTTTCCAAGGTTCATATAACTTGGGCAGATTTAAAATAACCAAGAATCCTATATACAAACTGCTTGCTCTTCTCGTTTGGCCTCAAAGCAGACACGTAACAGCTGGTGTTTCTTCTTATCTCAGGGCCCAAGCTACTCCTGGCTTGCTCTTGCCTGCCTCCAAGCCTTCTGAACCCCTCTGCCAAGCAGGAACTTTGTAGCTTTTGTTCACTTCAGCTGTGGCAAAGGCCCTGGTACGATGAAACCCAAAGACTTTTTTCGACTATAAGCAAGACCTCCTTTTGAAGAAAGGTTCCTCACCTTTGCCTTTCCCACATTTCTGCCTGATATAACAACCTTTACGAGCCAACTTTACAGCAAATAATCCATCAAAAGCAACACACAGGCGATGCATATTATTCAGTCTAAAATAATAAATTATACTCCTATCTGCATTGCAGGTGGCAGTGTTAGAGCTGCTGAAACACCAATCATCATCTTAGGTGCGGATGGAAAGATTTCAGGTGGAGGATAAAGGAAGGGGAATGGGAAGGAGATGAAGGAAGTAAATCAGGCACTTCCTTTTGCTTCCACACATCAGAGCACAGAGAAATAACCTGCACACCCCTGCAGGGTTAATAAAGCTCCTTCCTTGGAAGCTGTTATGACAGCTTGTTCTCAGAGCAGACTGATCCCCCATCAGTAAATAAAACAAAGTGCAAAAATTTTCGCTGTACACTCTGTAGCTGATTTAGAAGGAGATGTTCTAAATTAATTAATACATCACATTTTAGTCTAGTGGATGGTTGCATCTGGCACAATGAAAAGCATTATTATTTTCCACCCACTGATCACTTTGTAATCTTTAATAAGCAACTACAATTTTAAAGCACCGAGTTCAACAAGTTTACAATGATTGGCTGTATCTGCATCACAGAGATAGCACACCTTCACCAAGGCAGAATAAGGGCGATTGCCCATCACTCCATGGCACATTTGTAAGAAGGAAATAGAGCATGCAAGTAATCCTCCAGAGTGCTGGTATTTCATTTGAGGAGATTTACTCCATGCTCTGTTTCTCCCATCCTAGTTATTTTAATTTGAGAGATTTGTGTCCAACACTTTCTCTCCCTATTAAGATTTACTGCCTTGAATTTGGAAAAAAAAAAAGCACATTTCTCTATTTCCTGTTTGTCTTCTGTGAAATCAGGACAGCTGAAATGCAAGTTTGTTCTACGTGGTGGCACTTAGCAATGAGTTTTAGTAGGGTTCCATTTAAAACAACGCTTATAGCACCCTCAGATTTCTCTGAAGAGAGTCAGAGGATTCACAACAGCAAAGTACAGATCAGCGCTCTTGTTGCTAACAAAATTTATTTTATAGTTTAAAAATAACAAGATGAGAGCTCAACATGATGAGTGGTGTGAGAGCAAGCAAAGTACCCCAGTCGCTTGCTTACTTGTGTACTGAAAAAGAGTTTGTGTGAGTGATGCCTCTGATCTATTACTTACCTTGCATTAAGGCATGCAAATCGACAGAAAACCAAGAAATTTGGAAGAAATTCTGAGTACGTCTGAAAAGCATTATTATTTATATATTTATATTCTTAAAACAATACATCATATTCCCGAACCTTCCTCCTCTGTGCTTTAGAAGACATAAAAAATGTACTAACTAATGCCTTAAGTTATCTTAGATTTGGGGCTGGGATTTTTTTCCTGCTTTAATTTTAGCAATTCCATTAAATGGTGGACCACACCCAGGAGATCACAGCTAATTATTTACAACTACTGATACAAAGGCTTTATTTGTTCTTCTGCTTAATTCTTCCCACAAGATCAGAACTCTTTCTTTGTTAGGATTTTTGGGGACATATTGCAAGGAGACAGATACAGCCAACTTCCACCTGAGAATTTACTGCCATTCACTGTCAGAGCTAAAATATGTCATTATGCTAGGATTCCACATGAGTATCTATGACTGATTTAAGCGATGCATTGCACAGACTACTTAAAACACATTTAAATCTCTATTTATAGCAAGTCAGTGTCTAGCTCAAGCCTTCCTATACAGACATTCACACCATTTCTCATGCCTCTACAGCTGTTTGTGGAGTAGAAGCACCATCCAAAACATGCTGTATCAGTAAAGCTACAGCTGAAGGATGTTTATTTTCTATTCAATACACAGTGCATATATACATATGCAAAGCTTTCTTCTTCAGAGATCATTTCCCACTCTACCACGTAGTCCGAAGTGTAGCATGTACTATCTGACTCTTGAGGAAGTAAAAACAGGCAGTTAGGCTAAAGCCAACACTTCCTAACACGAGTCCTTTTAGCCAACAGCACTCAGCTCTCTCTTAAGAGATGATCTACCATATTTAGCTTGTCTGGTAGATATGAGATTACTCATATCTAGAAAATTAAAGGTCTGAGCCCTGACATCAGTCCATCTCACTCATCTGATTTTCCACCTTCTTTCATCCAGATTGGCATAAAAGCATATTTATCTGCTGAACCATTCCAGCTCTGCTCTCCCAGCCTCGTAAAGCTCAGGCACTGTGCAGCTGGCACGCTGACACACTAAATCTAATGATAATTTCCATCCTGATTTCAAACACTGACATTTTAGGTCATGTTAGGAATCATTACTTCCCATAATGGATTTTTCTTCCTGGTCACATTCTGCTATGAAATTTTTACACCTATACAACAAGCCACTGACTACATATCAGAATTTCTTTCCTTTTCCTTCCCAGCATGGATTCCTACTCCTGAACCCCACCTTTGTCAGGGGCTTGCTTGGCTCAGGCTGGCGGTAGGGCTAGGAGCTGACGGGACAGGACAGGCATGGGTAGATGCCTGTGGTGAGCAGTCTCATCAGCTGCACCAATGGGCTTTCACATCCTCTGGTTCCTAAGACATCAAACCACTTCCAAGTTTTGATTTCTTATGGACAGACTTGATATTATTTTCTATTTAAAACAGTAAAACAGATTTTCCAGTGATGGCATTTTGGTATTTATCTTGTAATATGTCAATCAGTAACACATAGATTCCTGGGGAGGAATTGAGCCACTAAAGCTTAATTTCACCACCCTACACTTTATGAAACACTGTAAAATAAGAATGAAACTCCTACTACACACAACTTTGCTTCACCCTGCACTAATATACCTTGATATGTTCCTACTCATAGAACCCCTTTACTCCACCCAAAAGACCTCTCCAACTGACGCTAGAAATCCTAGAGAAGTCCTAAAACCTTCAGAACTGGAAGAACACAAATCTGCTGATGATGTTTTTCTCTCATTTCAAGTAGCAGAAGCTTCTCTGTGCTCCTGCCACAGGAATTTGCTACGTTTATGGCTACAGCTCATCGAAGTCAAACACTTCAAATAATGAGAGCAGCCTGAGCAACGCTGACTTTCTGCCTCAGCTTTTAGCACTCAAATGCTGGAAAGGAGTTTGGGGAGTGCTATATAGACAGCATCCTTATAGACACTTCTGCCAATAACAGCGGGTGCAGGACTTGCACTAGCTCAAATACTAAGCTAAAATACCAAATACTGAACCAAAAGACAGTAACTCCTACTGAAGGCTCATGCAATTTTCACCAAAGACTTTTTTCTACCTTACTCTGGAAGGAAACATATGTTCTATACATCCACAGCACTTTGCAACGTTTTAAATGGGAAAAATACATTATTAAACATTCAAAAAGCAAAGACGAACTTCCTTATAATTTGATATTCTGATTTCATATAGTGGGAGAAGACGTGCAAATATTTGTTTACTCAGTTCTTGATAGCAGACATTTGCTAGTAGATGCATGAAATTAATTTCTGCACTAGTATTAAAAATCATTTCCCTGATTTAAATGTCTCTTTGATAAAGAAACAGCATCATAAAGCGGTCTAGCTGATGAAGCAGCACAAATAGAAACAATGCTAGCTATTTTAGGATTGTTATTTCTATTTGCTTAGATTGCATAGAGTATCTATCAAGAAAACAAATAATTACTTGTAAAGTCTCCCATCCAAACATTTTATTTCAGAATGTTTTCTCCAAGAGCAGGATGGGGGAAAATATATGTACTTAACAGTAAGAAAAATCATCCTAGCATCAGACTGTGATTTCTGTAGATTTCGTACAGCCGGAAGAAAATGTCAGATTGTGTGCCCAGGCCAGGGGCCCCCAACACA
>WBMW01004325.1:0-24242 GCA_013396635.1 Penelope pileata | reverse complement strand
AAAGAAGCAAGCTCAGCATACTTTCTGATAAGGAGAAACTGGGCAGTGGCCCAGTGCTAGGGATTGGTGCATGTTTAGGAGAAGCCCATGTGCAAAGCTGCAGCTGCCAGGGATATATCTATGTGTCTTTGCATTTACTTTTTTGCCTGTGGAATGTGCTACATCAGTGGTTCTCCAGCTTTTGCATGCTGCAGACCACTTCCTAAGAGAGAATTCCTCTCCTGGACCAACCCACTCCCACACCAAACCCTTCTCTCCAACATATTTCCTTCTGTGGCTGCCCAAGGAAGAGCCTTTCTGCCCACAGGCTGAGGGCCACTGAACTCATGGCACAGACAGTATCAGGCACTTCCAGACGAGACACACCGGGGCTCTTTCAAAAACTGTGTCTCCCTTAATGAAGAGCTCAGATTGAAAGTCTTCAGCCAGTGGCTCATTTGCAGAACAGACCCCAACTGTCGCTGCCACAAAATAACAGCAGAAGCAAAGAAGTCCAGAGGAATGTATTGGAGCTTCCATGGTGTTACCCACTTCAGCAGAACTTCACCCTCGCCTTCTGTTCATGTCAGTTGGGTGGTCTGGGAATACAGCAGAGAATCTAAATATGTTTTTTTAAAAAATTTCATCAAAAGCCAGCTTTGCACTTTACACTTTTTTTTAAAACAGTTTGTTACTACAGTACCAATCTGGTGTTGTTTTCATAAGTTCTGTACATAGAGTCTCTGTCTACGTCTCATACTCCCACAAAATAAATAAAGGAATTCGAGGACAGGTTGTTTCATAGTTGCATTTGACTTCTGTTGTTTTAAGGCCTTCAAAAGAGGATTGTATACCTGATTTTCCATATTTATTTTGTTAGCATCAACAACATTTTCCAATGCTTTAATCCCTGGATTTAATACAGTTACCATTATGACAGAGTTAGGATGCAGATTAAAGCCCAGTTTGCGTTTTAAATTCTTGTAGTAATTCTTGCACTTTATCTTGTTCCTAGATCCTGACTAAGCATTGCACTTTGCTAGTAACTGTTTTTTGCACCCAGAGGAACTCAGCAAAGAGAAAATGAGGTGCAGGTTGATGGAAGGAGAATCCCTGATGATTTTTGAAGTAATCTTAGAACTGCAAAATTGGGCTTTTTATGTATTCTGAAAATGTGAGTCCTGGTAAAAAGAAAAAAATGCTGAAAAGTGCAGCTTGCTTTGTGTGCTGGAGATATTTCAGACTCGAGTGAAAGAGAAATCAGCATGAATGTCCACTTGTTTGTGGAAGAAATTTGCAGTCTGTGACGTGTAAAAGAAAACCTTTATAGAAGCAATTTTATTTTAGGAGCTGCTTTTTCTTCTTGTAGATCATCAGAACACATATTCATGGTGGAATAAACAGCAGAAGATTCATCTTTTAAGAATTATACAAAAGAATTTGTGAAATAATCAAGCTCACGATTTATCGAAGTGGAAGAGATCAAGAAAAAAGATGCCCTCTAGTGGCTATTTGATGAATGAAAAAGGAGAAAGTTCTTCAAATGTCTGTCTGGAGAGCGCAGAATGAACACGAGTTTTTATTCTATTACTAAGGCTGTACAACAAGGTTTCACAAGGTCATGCCATGGGCACAGGCTCTGGAAATATTCACCATCAGTGTCATTTTAAAGAATTAGTTATGGCATTATATTTTAAATCACTCTTCAGAAAATCCCTCTGAAGAAATCCCTGTACTGGGAGACAATTGAAGTGTTATCTTTCTCACTGCATTAATGCTACCTTTCTGAGTGACTTCTTTGTTTGCCCCTTACAGGGTTTTAGTAGTGCTCCAAAAGTTATAGGAATTTCTGCCAAATTTACAAAAAATTGGCTAGAGTTTTAATAGGAAAATTTCTTCTCAAGATTTTGAAGACATGATTATTATAGTGATGGTGATGATGATGGCTTTGTTTTTCGTGCAGAAGGGACTCTGACTGTTGGGTGGAAGATGTATTCAGCACATTCTTACAAATATGAATTTGAAAAATCTGTTGTCTCCTTTTTTTCTTTTACAGACTATTTGAAGCTCCCTTAAGACAAAATTCCACACCCAATGCCCTAGGCAAGTGTTCTGATTTCCTGTAAGGCTGAGTGGCTCATAACAGAGCAGAAGCTGAACATCAGATATCTGACTTTTTTCTTTTCTCATTGAACAGTAATAAAGGCATAAGTTATAAGATCAAATTTACCTTTAGCAAATAAAATTGTGAAGAGGGGTAAGTTGATTTTGTTACTTTCTGTTTCCTTCATTCTCTGCTTGGTCTTAAGGCTGAACATTGTCTCATTACTCTAATGCCAAACTGGCATGCTGCAGAGAAAACTATTTTCATCTAAGATAAATTGTCAAAGCAGATAGATGGTGCCTTAGTGAGGGTTGCAGGAGAAAAATGACACAGCACCATGCTGCCACTTTATAGGCATTTATTTTTATGCTGAGTGTCACTAATCTTTCTGCAAGTAGTGACACAAACCTGGACGACTTGAAGAGTGTTTTACGCCCAAACAGCAGAGAATGAAGTACCAAACATGCAGCAGCTTCCTTACCTGGCATGTTCTTTACCTGGATTATGAACTTGTGTGGTGAAAAAACTGCTTCATATGCAGATCGTCTCCTCATTCGCAAGTAGCGAAACCTTTGGAAGGATGGAGTGTGGGCAGAAACCACCTCTTCCACTCAACCTCAAGTGCCTGAATTTGTGACTCAGCCACCAAATGTGTGAGGAGGACTGGGCCACTGAGCACCTTCAGCTGCTGTGCAGACATTTTGACAGACTGGGTCCAACATTTACAATTTGGTCAGATTCAGACTCCAGCTTTTTCCAAGAATCTGGATCAATATTCTTTCAAGACAGCAGACACATCTCCACTGGCAACAGTGGATCCTGAATGGATTGATGGATGGGTATATAAAGGATATATGTGGAAAGAATAAAGATACTAAAACTGAAGTGTTTTAAAGAGGATGAATGAGAAACAAAGTAGCATTAGCAAGGTGCTGAATTATCACCTTACAGTTCATCAGAAGATAAAGGCTGTTTTATGTATTATGTATTTGTTTGTCTGCTAATTCTACCTGATCATCTCAAGTTCAACAAGAAGCAGTCAGAGCAGAGAGAGATCAAGACTCTCAGCCTTTGCAGACTTGTGAGGAAGCTCAGCAGTCAGGATTGTAACAGGAGAAATCCTACTGGGGGTTAGAATGGATGAAGGATGGCATCTCTGGTCCTTATGGTTCCCAAACAAGAAAAGATTTCACCTGGTTCAGGACTATAAAATATAAAAGATAATCCAGCTTCACTGAGTTGTTGTACCAAAAAAAAAAAAGAAGGAGACAAAGGGAAACTGTTATGAAACGTGCAGAAAAAAGTGTAAGATGTTACATAAAAGCAGACAAAACCTTCCTGAAATAATTAGGTGAAAGCAGAATACCCAGTTTTGTCTTGCTGCCAAGTCCCTGGCTAATTCTCAAAACTTAGGAACATAAAGGATCTGTTCTTGAATTACTGAACATGTTCAAACTCCATTGGATTTCACTACATTTAACTTAGTTCAGCAGACCTAGGTGGAAATTTAATGTCACATTAGAGGTACCTCCTGATCACTGTTTAGTCTTTGTTCTCCAAAGATTTGCAGCCATCTTGTGAAGAGCCTACAAATTCCACTGATTCCAGCCCAAGCTTTGCAGCACAATGCATATGAGATCTGGCCCAAATATGATGGGAATAATAAAAATGTTGTCTACAGATCATGGTTAGGATATTGTTTTAGTTTCTGCAAACTAAATGCTATGACTAGACAAAGGGTTGTTGTATTTCCATGTGTCCTGGACTGGAAAAAAAAATACTTCCTGAGGTCCTGCAGGTGTGCATTTTATGAGTCAGACAAGAAAATCATTTCCATGAAAAATTAATTGAAGCTCATTTTCCTACTTTATAAAAATTATATTTCTCTCGTATTTCTAGGGAAGGGCATTTCTAACTGTCTCTACTCCAATGAAACCAGTGATTAAACTAATTTCTTTAAGGCTTTATCCTGCTTTCATTGAATGGCAACAACTGCCCTTTTGATTTATTGGCTTTAGCGCTAAGCAGGGGAGGGTAGGAATAAATTCAGCTCTGAGCTGAGTCCAGAGAACTCTAGTTCCTCTCACCAATGTCTGTGGCAATAATAAAATATCCCTTCATTTTAATGAAACATGAGTGCTACTACAAGAAAAGATTCCATGTATTTTCTTATCTCAAAACATGGGGTATCTAGTTCTGTTTATCCTTAGCATGAACAAATCATTGTGAATGCCTGGAAGTTACTTTTTTCCTACTGAAAATATGTACTTGTGGTTAACAGAAGACAAACATCCAAGCAAAAGTTCTATAGATAGAAATGTTCTCTCTGACTCTAAAACATAGCTTTCTCCAAAACACCCCTATTTATTATTTGTTCTTGGATATTTTTGTTTCCTACTCACTTTAGAGCAAATCTTAACAGTAGGTGATCACTTTGAAAACAAAATAGTGTTAAATGGAACCAAATGCCTTCATGATTTATGGTGTACATTATGTAGGCTCATGTTCATTTTCTGCAATAAATAATATTTTGACTGTATTAATTTTTCTTCTCCCTTAAACTGTAATCATTAAATTTGTTATAAGTTCACTAGTGAGAACACAGTCATTAGAAGCTTAAAATAATATACTACTGTCCAAGTCAGTATAAAATTAATTTGTAAGATGAGAGTTTTCAGCACTATCAGAGTGATGAAAACAGTAACTTTGTATAGTACGTTTGTTTACATGTTCCCTATGTTCTATGTTAGTATTCTGTTTAAATCCATTCATGATGTACCTGAGCAACAAGTTTGAAGGAGAAGTACTCTGAACTTGAAGATCAGCTCATAATTTCTGATGCAGACAGGCATCAGTTCATGGAAGTTGTGGATCATGGGGATCTGAAGGAAAAAAAAAGAAGTTTTAAGTTTTTCTCTGTACAAAGAACTTAGTCTAGGCAAAAGAGGTTAGTGAAGAATCTAAATCCAGTGAATGGAAGCCAAATCCCAAAAGCATTACTTAGTAAAATCCCTGCAGTATATCATCATGTTTTGAATATCTCAAAAATCCTCAATGAGCTACACTTTTAATTAGAAATGGATTTTGTGAGAAATTCTTGGGAAAATACTTGTACATTTTCCTTACTTTTTTGTTACTTCACAATTTGACAAAACCTGTTATGAGAGCACGACTCGATCCCACCCATGTAGACAGGTAAGCAGATGAGATGATTTGTACAGGAACTGTAGCCCCCTCATCCTGTTGCCATGGTTCTAGTCCACATGACGAAGTGAGTCCTTCTCACATGTTATTCCCACTTGCATCATAGCTTCATCCAGGTTTGGTTGGACTATAGTATGACCCTCTCTACTCTGCCCTTGTGAGACCCCATCTGGAGTACTGTGTCCAAGTCTGGGGCACCCAATACAGGAAAGACGTGGAACTGTTGGAGATGGTCTGGAGGAGGGCACAAAGATTATCAGAGGGCTGGAGCACCTCCCCTATGAGGACAGACTGAGGGAGCTGGGCTTGTTCAGCCTGGAGAAGAGAAGGCTGCAGGGAGACCTCATTGCAGCCTTTCAGTATTTAAAAGGAGAATATAAACGGGAGGGAATTCAACTTTTCGCAAGGACAGATAGTGATAGGACAAGGGGGAACGGTTTTAAGCTGAAGGAGGGAAGTTTTAGATTGGATGTCAGGGGAAGTTCTTTACGGAGAGAGTGGTGAGGTGCTGGAACAGGCTGCCTGGAGAGGTTGTGGATGCCCCATCCCTGGAGGTGTTCAAGGCCAGGTTGGATGGGGCCCTGAGCAACCTGTTCTCATACCAGATCTGGAGTTTGGTGGCCCTACCTGTGGCAGGGAGGTTCAAACTTGATTATCCTTGGGGTCCCTTCCAATCCAGGCCATTCTATGATTCTATGTATGTTCTTTAAGTTGTGTGTCCTTTTGACGGCCAACTTTCTAGCCAAAGGAATCATCTACTGTTACTCAAGTGTATTCAGCACTAAATACAGTGATGAATATTGCACTGATTACTTTTCTACACAAGCAGATCAGCTGACTGGTGTATGGATCCCGGGCTTTGCTCATCAAACACTTATGCATTTGAATTTGCAAATAAATTTATTTCTTACAAAGTAGATTTCTAATCATATAGGCTCCTTATATAGAAAATAGAGGGAGATTAGTATCTCTAAGCAATGATTCATCAGAAAAAAAAAAAAGTATTTTAGACAAGAAACACAACTTCCTCCTTATGCTCTCTTTCTGTCTCTCTTCTTTGACTGCAGAGGGAGCCTACATGTCTACTTCTAAACGTCTGAAGTTAAGTGAGTGAAACCCACCCTGAAGTAGCAGAGCTGAAGCCAACATAATTACATACAAAGTATTTTCAGGATCAAGTCCAGAGGTTATTGAGGACTCTCTTATGAAAGGTGCTATTCATTTCAACATTATAACCTACAAACAGTGACTACATTTTGATGTTCCTTGTTGAATAAAATAATCTTCAGAGTCTGACAGAAATATATTTTATTCAAGCTAAACAAACAGATTTGTAATTATTTTCGTTTATTTCTCCTTTCAGAAGAAATCATTTATGCAGTATTATACTAGATTTAACTCAGTTTACATCAGCAGCGTTTCTTGATGTGGCTATGCCTGGCTGCCATTCAGTCTTTAGGGCTATGGCTTAAAAATTCAAAAAAAAAAAGAAAGAAAGAAAGAAACATGAAAAAAGAGAAAAAGAAAAACAAACTAATAAGTTTAGTGTCATTGAAACCATGTGCATCTATAAAAGTGCTTATATATTCAGTGGCTCTATCAGCTGAGAATACTGTAACTTGAACTAAAATGTGATGGATGCCAGTGCATTCAAGAGACAACATTTGATATTGTGGTTTGGGTAGATATCTTCTGTCCCTTTGATATGAAATGAAATGTTGTGTATAAATTGGTTTGGTTAGCTAGCTCTAACTTTTTATCTTTCAAACTTTCTCCTTTCAATAAGTAGGAGCTTTTGTCAATAATTGCAGTGAGTGTAGAACCTGAAGCCGTAGAAAAGAAGCTACAATAAGTGAATACTGTTGAAAAAAAACTACACCGAGTGTATTTATGGCTGGAAGTCGTTGTATCTACCAAGTAAATGCATAGCTCCAGATTCTTTCAGTTCATAAGGAAACACAAGGAAAAACAACAGAAAAGGAAAATTGTGCCTCAGATTAAAAGAAACACTAGAATTTTTAAAAATTGGATACTTTATGATAATTTTTTTCAGTGAAGAAAGAATGAATCTATCAGTTTTATTTTTCTGCAGTTAATTATTGGATAGATTAATAGTAGAAAAAGATAGAAATAAAATGGAAATAAAACATAACTATTTTTTCTTTCCAATGCCATATAGAAGTATTTCCATGATTTATTATTATTTTTTAATTATTGCAGTCTAAACTACTTAGCAGCTACACATTAGTGTCAGTCAGATAAGACTTAGATTACACAGAGAAAGAAAGCCAAAACTGGTTTGGTCACTTATCTGTGACTTGACTCAGGAATTTCAGTGGGTGATCTGAGTCTGGCCTTCAGGCCCTGACTGAGGTAGAGCAGATGCATGAAGAAAAATGTCGGTCCTGAGATAAATAACTAGGAGGATTTCTCCAAGGACTAATTGTCCCTGGAGAGATTGTTCTAATGGCTAATAACCATAATCATTATCAAGATGACTGATTTTTAAAGTTGTATTAAAACAAACCCTGTTGCAGCAGCATGTTTCATTCCTACAAAGTTTTGAAAGTGAAGGTACAACAACAAATTATTTTGGCATCCTTTCATAAATGTGAGGGTCTTTGAATACATGACACCCTATACAGCATTTACCAGACATGAATGTGCTGTTGGCAAAACCAAGATACAAAGCAGATCCAGATCCAGATGCTGGGGAACTCCAGGTTATGTCTAAGCAGAACTAAATATACCTAGTAACTTCTGAGTTTAGCTTGGAGCATTTAAGACTATCCTACACTTGAATGTCAAAAGGGGTCAGAGAATTACACTGCTGTTTGTGAACTTATTTTTTGAGAAAGAAAGAAAATGGGAATGAAAGAAAGGAAAAGAAAAAGAAAAATTATTGAAAATCTAGGATTCAGTAGAAAATAAAACACAATAAAAGGTTAAGGAAACACATGAAATGATTGTTTATGATAGAAGAATCTATAGGGTCATAAAGAGCTTTAATACATATCCAGGCTGTAACTCATGTAACTGAGGCACACAGACCGATCCAGCTTTCCTATATTCTTTATTCTTCCAATGTATGTATTGTAACAGCAAAGACTGCTGCTGCCAGAATCCCTCTTTATTAAAGTAACTCTTTTCCAGAGTAGACAAACAAACAAGAACACTCACCCCCCTCCCCCCTCCCAAAAAAAAAAAAAAAGTGATTAAATACTAAATAAGGCATTAAAAAAAATACCAAGGAAAGATCAGGGTCCTGGCTTCAGAAGGCCAGTTGCACCATCCTGGGCTGCACCAAGAGAGAGGAAGCCAGAAGGTCAGGGAAATGATTGTCCCCCTCTGCTCTGCTCTCACGAGGCCCCATCTAGAGTACTATGTCTAGGCCTAGGGCCCCCAGCACAGGAAAGATGTGGAGATCCACAAAGGTTATCAGAGGGTTGGAGGACCTTTTCTATGAAGAAAGGTTGAGGGAGTTAGGCTTGTTCAGCTTGGAGAAGAGAAGGCTCTAGGGAGACCTCATTGAGGCATTCTAGTACTTAAAGGAAACTTATGAATGAGATGGAGACTGACTTTTTACATGATCTGATAGTGATAGGACAAGGAGGACTGGTTTAAAACTAAAAAAAGGAGATTTATGTTAGATGTTTGGAGGAAATTCTTTACTCAGAGGGTGGTGAGGCACTGGAACAGGTTGCCCAGAGAAACTGTGGATGCCCCATTCCTGGAGGTGTTCAAGGCCAGGCTGGATGGGGCTCTGGGCAGCCTGATCTAATGAGAGGTAACCCTGCCCACAGCAGGGGAGTTATATGTTCTTTCAGGTGCCTTCCAATCCAAGCCATTCTATGATTCTATGTATGTACACTTTTGTTTCCTCACTTCCTATTACTCAATCTGTTACCTCTTTTCTCCTCATCTTTTCCTTGGAATATTCCTTTGTGGTGCAGAATAGTCAGCCATGCAAGTGTGAGAGAGAGAAGTAAGACATTATGTGTGATCCAGTCCCCTGAGATTCCACAGTAGTCAAGGATGGGTTTTAGGTGTCTCCAAAGAGTACGTGATCCTGTTCTAGACAGGTGAGACGATTTCTTCTTTGGAGGAGAACCATGAAGGCAGCCTAGTAGGTGACTAGATCATCCTCAGAACTTTCATCTTCAGATACGTAAAATTATGTGAGATCATCCTCACCTATAACTAGCCCATAGATGAGCTCTTTATGCATGCTTCCTGTATTTGTGTCATCCTCCCTATCATTTTTGATGGTCATTTGCTAGTTCTTGTTTAAAATCAAGTGTAGTCTAGAAAAATAGTGATTTTTCCTGTGCATTTGTATACCATCTCATAAATCAATATAACTTTCTGAAGTCTTTCATTATAGTATTAACATTTATGTTTTACATACACGTGAGTGAAAACAGATTGAACTGGCAACAGCTTTGAAGAGCAGGAAATTTTCACCTGCATATTTTACTGGCATGAGAAAGCTTAAAAGCAGTGTGTGGCTTTGCTGATTAATGCTGGATGCAATTCCTTCATTTACATAAATTAGGGAGTATATATTTTTATTTAAGTTGTATACTGATATAACTCTAGAGATTGCTGAGGAATTACATTTATGCAGTTGAATTATGAGGTGTTAAGCATACTTTTTTTATATATGTTTCTATAACTTAAATCATGAAAGTGTTCAGTTTGACATATCAAAAAAGTTCTTCTAGCTTTAACTAGTGAATGAAATCGTAACCTTCTGCTGTCAATGATAAAAGCCTCCTCACAAATTCAATAGCCAAAATTTAACAGGAAGGCTTCAAATGCTGCCGGTCTTAAATGACAGTAGATACCCATTCAGCATAAAATTTCACAAACCATAGGCTCACATTTTCATTGTCAATGAATAAACTGAGTGTAGCAACACACTTCAAAAATCATAGGAAATTTGAGTGCAAAATCAGAGATTATGCTGCTTCAGGAATAGTCACCAGACTTTAGTTTCTAGTGTAGGATTAAATGCTCAGTTTCGCCCCAATGTTACTTACTTTTATTTTCTATGGGGTAAATTTTAATATGTTTTCTTGGCATATGGAGCCTGTTTGAAATTTCAGATCTTTGATATATTTATGCATCCCTTACACATAACATCATTCATCTGCCTGGTTTTATAAGATTTTGGCTGTCTGAAAGCACAAAAGCTGTTTCTTTTGGCAATATTATTTAGGAGCTAGGTTTCAAAAGAGGACCGTAGTTAAAAGAATACACGCTTTACGCACATGTAATGTAGTATTTCAAGTTTCTAAAAATCTAACAAATTTATATTGCAGGTGCAAGTTTTCAAAACTTGTGGTTCTTTCAATTCAGCCCAGAGATATAACTGTATCCATATTTTAATGAAAAACCAGTTACATTTTCTAGTTGTAAATTACATAGCCTAAGTACATTTGGTGGAGTTTTCTTTATGTTTATTGAATCTAGAATTAAACTATAAAGGAAAACAAACCTGGCAAAGATCTAAGTGGTTTTTGGAGTGATCTGAAGAGGCTTACTCCCAGGTTTTGTGGTGGTTGTGGAAGAAACGAGTTCTGTGTTCGTGGCTTTATGGAATACCTTTGGATGCTTCTCCAGATACATTCTTCCGTTTCCAAAACTGTAAGCCTGAAAAATCTAAGCCTGGTTTTATGATACCACACCACTGATGAGTCAAAATACAAACTATGCATCAAACTAGTATTTTTGTACTGGACAATGCTCATTAGTTCCACTCCTTTTATATGTAGCCATAAGAATCAAGTCCTGTGCATCAAGAGAAGCAGCTCATACAAGTCAGGCTTATGTCAAGGGTAGAACAATGAAAGGTTTGCAAACTATCATTTTTCGATGTGAAGACAAGAACACACAAAACCAACTAAAAGAAGGTCTCTCTGGGAACAGAATGCTAAATTTTATTCTCATTTAGAGGTAATCAGAAAAGCAAGATTTTCAGCACAAGCTAAATCTAGGATTAAATAGCCATGGTAGCAGGAAGGAGAATGCGTACCACATAGCTGGACAGAGATGAAGATGGGAATTTCTGCTTCATCAGAAGCACTGAGTATCAGAGGACACCGAGTCCTCTTTCTGCAGACTGCTGCATAAATTTATCTTGTATCAAGATCTCTGTGTAGAACTCTTTCACCAAATCTACCACTACAGCAGCAGGATAAGGATCCTCAAGACATTTTTAAGCAGGTAGCTCCATGGCCCCAGGATGTCATTATTCATAGAATCATAGAATCATTTGACTTGTAAGGGACCTTTTAAAGGTCATCTAGTCTAACTCCCCTGTAATGAACAGGGATGTCTACAGCTAGATCAGGTTGCTCAGGATCCGGTCCAACCTGACCTTGAATGTCTCCAGTGACAAGGCTTCCACCACATCTCTGGGCAACCTGTTCCTGCGCTTCATCCCCCTTACTGTAAATTTTTTTTTCCTTAAATCCAGCCTAAATCTCCCCTCTTTTAGTTTGAAACCATTTCCCTTGTCCTATCACCATGGACCCTGCTAAAGAGTCTGTCCCCCTCTTTCTTGTAGCCTCCCTTTAGATATTGAAAGGCTGCTGTCAGGTCATCCCAGAGCCTTCTCCAGATGGAACAGCCCCAGCTTTCTCAGCATGTCCTTGTAGGGGAGGTGTTGCATCCCTTGGATCATTTTTCTGGCCCTCCTCTAAATGTCCTTCAACAGGTCCATGTCTCTCCTGCGCTGAAGACTCCGTATTTGGATGCAGTATTCCAGGTGTGGTCTCACCAGCACAGTGTGGAGGGACAGGATCACCTCCCTTGACCTGCTGGCCATGTTTCTTATAAGGCATCTCAGGATACAGTTGGTTTTCTGGGCTGCCAGGGCACATTGCTGGCTCATGTCCAGCTTACCAGCATCCCTGTCCCATGCTGTCTTTGGACCTTTACAACCCCCAAGTCCTTTTTGGCAGGGTTGCGCTCAATCCTTTCATCCCCCAGCTTGTATTGATTGTGGAGGATGCCATGGCCCAGGTGCAAGACCTTGCACTTGGATTTGTTGAACCTCATGAGGTTCTCCTGGGCCCACTGCCCAAGCATGTCTAGGTCTCTTTCGATGACATCTCGTCCCTCAGGTGTGTCATTTACAGCACAAAGCTTGGTATCCTCTGCAGACTTGCTGAGGGTGCACTGTTGATGTCATTGATGAAGATATTAAAGCGCGCTGGTCCCAGTACTGACCCCTGAGGAATACCGCTCGTCACTGAACTCCACCAGGAAATTTAGCCACTGACCACAACTCTCCAGATACAATCTTGCAAATAGTTTCTCATCCGTTGAACAGTCCACCCATCAAATCCATATCTTTCCAATTTAGAGGGAAGAATGTTATGGAGGACCATGTCAAAGGCCTTACTGAAGTCTAAAAAAATGACATCAGTGGCTCTTCCCTTGTCCATTAATGCAGTCACACCATCATGAAAGGACACTAAGCTGATCAGGAAGGACATGACCTTGGTAAAGCCATGCTGGTTATCTCCTATCACCTCCCTCTCTTCCACGTGCCTTAGCATAGTTTCCAGGAGGATCTGTTCCATGGTCATCCTGAGCACAGAGGTGAGGCTGACAGGTTGGTAGTTCCCTGGGTCATCCGTTCTACTCTTCTTAAAAATGGGGGCAACGTGATTTTTTCCAGTCACAGGGACTTCACCTGACCACCATGACTTTTCAAATACCATTGAGAATGGCTCAGCAACTACATCAGACAATTCCCTCAGAACTCTAGCATGCATCTCATCAGCACCCATAGACTTAAGGATGTTTAGGTTCCTCAGGTAGCTGCAAACCTGATATTTGCTTACAGCAGGAGGGACATTTCTCCCCTAGTCCCTGCTTTCTGACCCATCCACTAGAAGTGTGTGTTATGAGTAGTTGCCAGTGAAGACTGGGACAAAAAAGTTGCTGAGTGCCTCAGCCTTCTCCTCGTCCATTTTAACCAGCCTGCTTATGTTGCTCACTAGGGGAGGTATGCCTTCTTGGACTTTCCTTTTCTAGTTGATGTACTCCTATGAAGTTCTAGCGAGAACAAGGACAGGTTAAAAGTCTTCAAAGTGATTAATACACGATAGAAACCTCCAAGGAAAATATCCAGAACCAGCCAAATTTCACTACTCCCCTGTAAGACAAGGGGACTGAATCCAAGGTCCCTTGGGTCACAGCTGCTAATCTTGACTTTTAGGGAGTGACCATGCATCTTGAGTAGTTACATCTTCAGGTCAGTGGAAACAGCAGATGATTATTCTCTCAGGATTAGCCACTTAATTAAATATATAATATCCACTCAGTTCTAGCCAACCAGACCCATTGACCTCTAATTTTTCTTCTCACAGTATTTCTTGAAAGTGTAGTATCCTATCCATGAGCACTCAAGAAGAAAAATGTGATTGAATTTACAACTGTCAAATTACATATGTTCTGCAAAAAGCAGATAATCTTCTGGCACACAGAAACTAACCAATATGTAAAGAAAACTTTAGTATAAAAAACTCACATATTTTTCTCAACTGATACCGTGCAATGGCAGTGACATTTTTCATTCATGGTCTGATATATGTTTTGAAAGATGATGTGTAAGGGTAGACTTACGGTTCAGTTCTACCATTTTTCAGTGAGAACGCCATTCAAAAATAGCATGCATTTTTCTGAGCAGAGTTTCTTTTAGGGCAGACTATTTTGCCTATGTCCTTTACAGGAATTCTTGCACCTTCCTCTGAAACTTGAAAAAACTGGCTTCTGCTGGAGCCAGGATAAGGAAAAGATTTCCTATTTCTTTGAACATTCATGTAATTTTTAAATTACTGGAACCAGAAAGAGGGATTTTACTCAGGTTCCTTGGATGCTTGGGTTTGATTAAACAAACATACTTTCTTATTTAAAATATAGAAAGAAAATATTTGTTTTTTTTCTTTTTTTTTTTTCTTTCTATGTCAATCTTTTTGCTGACATGAACAATAGACTTGTGGGAGGTTTTTGTTGTACTTTTTGGTTTCCCAGGTAGCTCTGCTGAATGTTCTATTTCTGTGTTTCATTATGTGACTTTGCCCCTTCCATGACCCTTACACCACATTATTTTCTCTATCACTGGTACATAGAACCAAAATTCCCAGAAATAAAAGTCTAGTATGGCTCAATGAGGACTCAGTCATGACCCATTGAAATTGAAACTATAAAATTTGTTGATTTCAGGATTTTGTTGTTGTTGTTGTTTTTAATCAAGGACTCAATCCTTTGTTCTTACTTTTTCTTTATAAATAGGTTTAGTTTTTTTTTTGTCTCTGTATGTTACACACTAAATTTGCAGCTCAGTTCAATACCCAATCTTTGGCTGATGTAATTCCTTGCAGCAACACTGACCTCAGTGAAGCTATGCTGAAACATTGCAATAGACCGGAAGTATAAACCCTGTTGTGTATTGCACAATATCCCACCACTTACACCAAGTAATAGTGTTTTCTCAAAAAAACAAGTGGTGAAATGATTTATTAAAAACATATTATAAATTGCTCATTTTCCATTGCAAGACTGAGTTAGACCAAAAGTGTATTAAACACATTAGCCATAACTTGAGAGATCAATTTCAATACAGAACAGTTAATTTGTGCTAGCCAGATCCTTCTTCACATGTGAAGTGAAAGTTACAAAATGCCTTAAAATTGTCAACATCCTCTGTGAGAGCAACATTTACTGTGTTCCATACCAATTTGATCCTACCTTTGCTTTATTTTGCTTCTGTTTCTCAGACAAACCCACACTGAAATCTCGGTTTTGCCTTTTCCCATTTTATGTTTCTCTGATAACACACTCGTGCACGAGACTTGCAATTTCTGTTGTAGACCACTGGAACATAAAAAGATACTCCAAAATATTAGAGAATCTAAGAGATTCTCTAAAAAGAATGAAACTCTGTGTGTAATGCAAAAGTTTTATCATTTGAATACTTTAAGACACTTAACTCTCTGTCTTCATTGATAACAATATAGCATATGTAAAAAATTAAGCCAGAATATTAAATTAAATGCAGTCTGAAAATTAATATTTCGTTTTTCTCATGGGAAAAAAAAAAGGTGACAGAGTCTGAAAAAGGCTTTTTAATAGGTCCACTGGCTAAGCCTACTGTTTGGTTCCAGTCCCTGGTGGCTGTAATAAGTTATCACCTGTGAACTCAGCAACCATATGAGAGAAAGACATACATACACGTTGCATGTTACTGTCATCACAGATGTTACCAGCTGCTACTCTGCAATGCTACTGACCTACTTGACTAAAGGAGTAGAAATATACACTGTTCATAGATATGTGTTTTTCCGATCCACTGCTAGCCTCCATTACTTAAAGGGTCAAACAAACTCTCCATATATTTATCCTGCTGTGCCCTACTAAAATGCAGAAATTCAAATAAGGTAGAGACTTGCTGAGAAGCCATGCAAACTTGTATCTTCTATTCCAAACAAAATAATGTGCAAAATCATACAAAATAAATTAAATTATATACAGATGGTTTGTCATTTTCCAGCCAGTGGGAGACCTTCTCATTGTACAAAAAGATGGTGTTAAAAAGGTTTCTTGAATATCTGATCATATACATTTTGAAACATTCCAAATAGCCTTCCCTAGTGCCTCACTAATTTTAAGATTGTCTTACCCTTTAAGTGACCTGATAGAAGTCATTTATACAGCCAGCTAATTCCCTAACTTGTTCATTAAGATTATTATTGAAAACCTTAGAAATTCATTATGTGTGAACACAATGAGAACTGGACAACTTTTTGGCTCACTGCTAATAAGAGATAAGTTTATTTCCTACCTTGAAAGGGAAAAAGAAATTATTCTGCATTTTCCAGTTAAAGTATATTAGAAGGATGGCTCTTGAGTCTTAAATTTAGCATATGAAAGTCCTCTAATTCCTCCATATGAGAAGAAATATGTGAAGGGATTTTGCTCTGGAGCATAAGTTAATGAGTATATCAATTAAATTTAAGTAAACCAGAGGAAAATGATGGGGTAAAGAACAAAGCAAGTTATTCAGAATTTAAGAAATTAAGCAAATGCATCTGCAAGAAGCCTTGTATTCAGAAAATTATAAAATTTGTAGTTTAATTCACTATGAATATAGGAGTTGATGTTCTGTGGAATAAATCTCTTCAATAGGCTTGGTTTTAGAATCTAATAGAAGATAGATTCAGTTAAGGTTCTGAAGCTTCAGGTAAGAGCTGGGAGAGGTGGAAAATCAATGGTAGAACAGCCTGTCTACCATTATATAAATCTCTATATAAATACAGTTATAATTATGCACTAAGTGCATTAAAGGGCATTGCTGGACCTGAATGGAAATTTAAAAGGCCCTGAGAATTTTTTCAAGGGTTTTTTTCTCAAAATTTTTATTACTTTTTATGTAATTGCATATGTGTTAGTTACAAAACCGTGTGAAATTTCACGCCAAAACTAACCTGTAAGATGAAAAATCAGAGCAGTTTACTAAGGACATTTTTTTTATGTTATTAATGAAATGTTTGTTTCTCTAGATCAAAACATCTTCTATTGGAGACAGCATAACTTGTTTTATATGTTTTGTTAAAACAGCCTTTTTAGATGAAAACCTGCTGACAACATTTTTATAACCATTTCTGTATATGGTGAACAGTTCTCATATGCAGTTCATCCCCAGTATTGTCTTCTGTAAAGGTGGAGGGTGCAAAGTTCTGCACAATGTTTTGCTGGGTGGATTCTTTGATTGATTTTGCTTATTTTGTGTTAAATAGGTAAGGATTTTTGCTTTGTTTTATTTTCCTTTACAAAACAAATGAGTTTAGGGGCTCATCCTAGATGTTTTAAGTGGCTTCATGAATTTGGCTACCATTTCAGCATCTTCCCTGAGTCTTCGGAGCTACCCTTTGTTCTGCAGAGCATGTAGGAGCCTCCATTTTGCCTACAGAGCTGGCATAACACTTACTTTGAATAATGAAAATATGAAATAGACAGACAACAATAGAAGAATTATTATGTAAAGAGGAGTGGAGAGGGCTGCTCAGTTATTTTACTGTCATGTTTCTCCTTAGCAGTAGCAGAGGTTGAATGGTCTCTCGGTGAGTATGTTTGAAAATAGGAGAGAAAAAGCCCCTGAAAACTCAGTCTACATCTGCAACATTTTACTGTTCATAAGCAGTCTAGGTTCTTCAAACAGCATGTTTGATCCCCCTAAATTTCACTATCAAAATTCCTTGTTCAGCTACCCTGCTCCTCGTTGAGAAATAACTGGTCAATACTTAGACAAGTGCACAGCTGGTAAGGCACAGCAGGGCCATCCTGCCTCGTTGGCTGAGCCATCGCTTGGAACAACCCCAATCCTGTGGACAGACAGTTTACATCTTATGGCAAGGACCCTGAAAGGGGCAGGAGGAGAAAGACCCACCTAGGCAATAGCAGGTTTGGGATGGGAACGTTATGGTGATGAAAGAGAAATGTTTGGGGAAGGGTTTGAAGGTGGTAGAGGTAGCTCTGATGCCAGGGAATTACTGAGGAAGGGAAGAGGTCGCTGCTAGTTTTTACCTTTCTGATTTCAAAGAACAGTTTGAAGAATTCAGGAAACTTTATCTTTCCTGGGAAAAACAAAACAAAATAGAACAACCATAATATGATTATAAAAAATGTAAGTTTTGTTAAAAATAACTTTAGAAAAAATCTTTTTCCACATTTCAAATTTGGAGGAGATTTTGAAAAGAAATTTTTCAGTGGGATTTAGAAATACGGCATCTTTAAGAAAAGTCTTGAACACAAATCTCCCATGATTCAATTAACCTTAAAGCTAATTCTAACAAAGACACAAACAGGATTGTTCAGAAAGTTATTTTTCACATAGTGATCAAACAAATATTCAAGTATATCAAATCTCAGGCAAAAGAAGGATGTTTACGTCCAAAAATGTAGAGTGTGTATAGGGAATTAACAGCATCATATTTATTGTTTTGTTTCAGAGAGAGACATACTGTAAGCAGGATTGTTGGGTCATGTCATGCAGGTGGGCTAGGCAAGACAAGAAGATGATGTCATCCAGGATGATGATGGCATGAATTTAGCACCTTGCTCCTGGACATCCTCAAAACTGACATTTTGTGCCACAGAAATTCAAATATCCAGGGCTGCTCTTAAACTGACCTTTGGCACTGCACCACAGAAGCCCCTGCAGTGTTTCAAAATGAAGACCTCTTTAAAGTTCACCATGGATGACAGCCAGCCATGCAGCAGTTATCTTTCCCCAGTAAACATGATGTGGGAGATGTCTAGGGGGCGTGTGTTTACAGCCCACTTTTATGTGGAGTTAGGACAAGCTAAGATTTACACTCAGATCAGGAACCTTCTACTGCTCTGGAGTCTCTCAGTTTAGATGTCACATGGGAAATTATGTGGAATATTCACAAAGGTTGACTTGAGAGAGACTAATGTCTTTTCTAGTTCCTGCTGAGAAAGAGGACCTGCCCTGCAGGGTATTTCAGGGCAGAAGGCTAATGTGGCCACTTGGAGTCAGCTTGTAGGATCTACTTTCTGTCCATTAACAACAGAAAAAGCCTTGTAATGCTGAAGTTTTGTGACTAACCTTTTAATCTGTTAAATTATGCACTTAATGTACGTACATGTTTAGGCAGGAATTTGATGAGTGTTAGTGGCACCTAAATGATCCATAAAACATCGTTCTGATGCTGAAATTGCCTTCTGGAGATCAGCTGTCATCTTTTTGTGGCTGTGAATCCTAACTTGGGTTCAACTCTTTTTGTTTCAATTAGCACAGGGACGTTTCTGGCACACAGTATTTCAGTCTGAGTACGTGCTTCCTCTTAACCACTTAATAATAAAATTACTTTCAGAATTTTTGCATAAAGTTTTGAAGATTTAGTGTCTCATATATGTGTTTAAAAACAGGGCTTGGAAAAAAATGGAGAAATTGGAGAAATGCTTGACGTGAAAATAAATCACATATGTGCCATAGAAATCTTTCCGTACACTCAAATGAGGCCAAGAATGAGATAGTTGCATTTAAGAAGGGAATATCATTTGTAAAAGAATGTCCTCTTTTTAGAAAGAGATCAGTTTGAAACTTTATAAATGTTCTCTGCTTCAGAAATGTGCATGTGGTTACTTCACAGCTCCATACTCTCAAAACGTTTTCTTTTGTTCTTGCATCCTAAGCCGGGTTCACTATTGAGATTAAAGCACCAAATGAAGTGATTCATATTGCAACATTGAACCCATAAACTGTTATAGTTAAGCGGTCAGAGCATGCTGTTTGTTCCAAGGATGCAAAACTGGGATATTTCAGAAGACCTACTCCCTTTAACTCTGAATGCTATATTAGCAAGCTTGGGAAGACGAACAGGAGGAAACTTTTCTAAATGACCAGCTTCCTCTGTTGGCAACCGTGCACAGCAGCCTTCTGTTCAGGCTGGTTCCCAAAGATATGTCTGGCCTACCAAACAGCCCACATCCAGACTAGCTTTGTTTTCCTTAATTCACAGCTTGGGTTAAACTGCCATGTGGCTCCAGGGAGTCAGAATTTAGAGTCTACTTTTGACTTTAATTCCTGCTTCCCTTCGAACCTTCATACTTTATCTGAATAGGATGCCATCTCTAAAGAAAAAAAAGTCTTCCCAGAAGCTAAGAACAGCAGTCCTAAAACAGATCAAAGGCTCATCTGTATCAGTATCTGGTCTCCAACAGTGGGCAGTCACATTAAAATAGACAAGCAGGTGGTACTTCTATGCAAGAACACTCTCCAAGACCCCATGCTAAAGAACTCATTCACAGCTAATGGCCTCCTGAAGTGTGGCATGGTGTGACATGTGAGAAATCCTTCCATGATTCTGTTTTTTTTCAGTTTGTCAGTAGGTATTGCTGAAATACGTGATGCCTCAAAGCTCATGTATCATGATAACTTGTCAGCAGTCACTCCCTGTTCACCTTTCTCATACTATTTATGGTTTTGTAGAACCTGATTGTAATCTCCCCTTTATTTTTCTGTTTTCCAAGCTTTATCCACTCAGAAACGTCTTATATTGATGACCATCATCTGTTCCATTGTGTACTTTTTGTAGCATGACTGTATCTTTTTTGACATCCAATAGACTATAACTTTTTGAATGTATAATAGAGATAGCTTCTTTAGTAAGTACACAAGAGGTAATTATATCTCAGGAAGAAAATTGATTTTTATGAGAATACCTTACAGCTATAAAGCATTTTTGCAGTGATTAGAAGCAGATTGACTATCAATGGTATGAGCAAGTAGCATAAATAAAGCATCTTTTGTGCAGGCTAGTTAGATTTGGAAATGTGTTTGAATTTGCACTTTGCACATGCGTTTAAAACAGAGATGCTTTTAAACATTCAAAAAATTCTCTTCTACTACATAGTATGGAAATGTATCAGATTTGAAAATTACAGCTGTCTAAACTGAACTTCATACTTCTCAAATCAATAAAATCTTTCAGTAATGTCTTTTCTCTTAATTTCAACAAATTTTGAATTATCTTATGAATGACATACTCATTTGGTGCAGAATTTTGAGGAAAGGTTTTTACCACATCAAAACGCAAACAGTGGTTATTGTTCCCAGTATTTATTTTAAGTCACATACATTTAATCTGGCAACTGTATACTGAGTTCATGATTTCTCTGTTTGACTCACATCTCACCTATTGTAAGGGAAACACGAGATCACAGCCTGAATTAGTGACTGAGCACCTGGTGAAGGGTGGTGGCTGGCCTAAGGAACACCTGTACCCTCCCCCCCTCCATGTGACTAGGAGGGGTGGACCCAGGGTGGGACTACCCTGGGCTTATTTAAGAGCCAGCCACCAAGGGGAAAGGATCTGTGTGGGATCTGGCTGTTTGTCATCTTGGTGGGAGATTGCTATCATGTAAGTTGAAATCTTTTGTTTACAATCATTAAACCATTTAATACTCTACCTGGGATCGCTAGAACTCTATCTGAAGCAATCTTGCTTCTGTGATTGCACCATGCCTGTGCATCTGAGATCATCATTCTGCCCGGTGAGAGTTGCACAGAATGTGTCAGAGAAGCACTGAGTGAAGGTCTGCCTTACACTTTCTCATGTGGAACTTCACAAAAAATCAAGTCTAAACAATTATTTTCGTATTTTAAATGGATAGTTACTTTTCTTTCTAATTTACTTATAAATACCTCCAGTTCTAATCATTCATATATCCCAGTCAAGCAAAGGACAATTTCACATAGGGCTCTGATATCAGAGTTTTGGCCTCAGTAAAGTGTTTATTTTAGGAGCTAAGCTAGCTTACTTTCATTCTAAGATGGAATATGCAAATGTATAAAGATAAGTTATTTAGCTTGGGAATGTAGAAGTCAGTGAGAAGTAACAGCAACCCACTATGTTATACTCCATTAAACTCTATCAAAAATTGTTCTTTCTGACAATTTATACTTGTAAAACACATTTTATATGCATAGCTTTTGCATGCATATGTCTATTAAAACTTCCTAAAATAGATTTCCTTATAGAGTATTTTTTAATTTATATTTACATATAAAACCTGTCAGCCTCTGCTCTAGCACAACCTTAGCCTTAGGAGTAAGGCAGCTAGGCCTAATTATGTCAAAGCAAGGCCCTGTTAATCTTGTCAAGAACTAAATAACAATTCTGTCATGTAAAAATAGCTCCTTCCACCAGATAAAAGGAAAAAGCAGATCAAGCTGTCAAATGTAGAAATCCTGCTGCAACATGGAGCATGCTCTGAGTGGATGAATCCAAGTGCAAAACAGTCTGTAACAATCAGGCAAACACCAACCAGTTCTGCCGCTGCATTTCCAAAAGCAACATCTCCAGCCCAAGAAACCAGGGCGTGATTATCCAGAAAAAAGCTGGCTAATTTGCTGTTACCAACCATCCTGATTTGTTCTTTATTCTCATTTGCTTCAGTCTAGTACCCCTTCCGCAGCACACATTGAAATCACTTAGGTGAAGAAATGCTGAACACCTTCCAAACTGTGACCTTATATAGTACCAAAACTATTTTAGACAATTCTTATGTAAGAAATATCCTATCTAAGACAGCAATGTGCTATTTACTACAGCCTGAAAACCTTCTTGGAAAGCATATGTCCCCAAAGCCTGCTGCTTTTCCAGCATCACGCCTACAAGCACCATATTCTGCTGCACAAAGGTGGCTGGTCCTTCCAATAAAGGAAATGTATTCATTAACTCTTCACTCAAAATGTTTAAAGTCTATAATTAACATGTTGTCTGGCAGTAGTTTAAAATGTATTATCAAAGAAGAAATGAGTGTTTGTTTTCACTCATTCAACCCAATGCTTTTATTGAATGTTCTTAAAATGCTCTAAGAGCTAGTATGTCCCAGCGCACCATCGTGCTGGCACACGTATTTTTAGATGCTAATAGAAGCATCAAAATAATAAGGCCCAATGCTCATTTCCTAACTGGTTCTTTTAAACTCTGTTGCCTTCCTCTAATCAAGCTATAATTGTGTGTGGGGGGGGTTCATACTTTTTAACCTAATTTTTTTCTTTTGAACTGACGTGTTTTTCACAACTGTTAACACTCTAAGATTAAATATAGGCCTCTATTCTAGGATAATTTGAAAAACTTTCTATGGTCTTTACTAAGTGCTGCTACTTAAATGTAGGAATTTAGTGCCATTTCAGTTGCCTTAGCGTACATCTGTGTGTGCAGCTACGGTGGCAACCTCAGCACATCATTTCACAAATATGCATTTACATGTAGATGCCTAAAGTTAGGCTTAATCCATGAACTGAAACCCACCCTGAGAAACAAAATAATTAACTTTGTCTTGATTTTATCTGAAGGTTTCCAATTTAGAAACATTATTATAACTACCTGAAGTTTAGATCCTAAATATCTTTATATATAGGACACATAGGACAAATACAGTTACAAAGGATCCTAACAGTTTAGGTAGCAAGTAAGCATCAATAAGCAGACATACTCATTATTTGTCACAAAGGATTGACGCTGGATCCTTTGCTACAGAAGGAGAAAGTTCCATTTGTACTAGAAGGAACTATTTGAAGTTCTCAGCACTTAATAAGGACACAAAATGGGAAACAAGGAACCTAGCTAATACATTAATAATCAAATAGGCTGGAATGTCAAACTAAAACATTTTGTAACTCTTCTTCTGGCAAAATGGCATCTTTCCAAGTTTCATAACGATGTTATCTTTTGCTACCAGAAACATTAGCGTTTCCACACAATCCTGAGCAACAGATTAATAAACAGATTGGGAAAAGGTGTGAACTGGAATTGATCACGTCAACGTACATATTGAACATTTCCATGGAAAGGCAATGCTGCTGTTTACACATTACAGCACATACAGTGGTTAGTCACCCACACCTGTGAGACATGCTTAGCTGAGGAAAAGCAGAGATGTTATCAGATACACAAAATTCTCAGAATTCCCCCTCCTATCTGTATCCCTCTGTATTGACAATGGGAAGCAGAGCAGTTCCAGCAAGGGTGAAAGTGGCAGAAGAGATGACTGTATGCTGTTCAGCATCACTAAATGCTTCCAGTTTGCCTGGCTGGACAATCTGGAAGTGGTTCTGGGTTTGTAGAAATTAGTGATATGTCCGCAGTGCTGCCATGGGTATTTGCAAGTAGAACATCTAACCTGTACTGTGGGCAACACAGACATCACTGCCAAAACAAATGGAAAAAGAATAGAAAAGCAAAATTCACTAAAAAGCATCTTTAAATCAGAACGATACTATGTTACAGGAAATACTGTAGACAGATTTGTAGTTTAACACAACATATGTGATATAATTGGGACACTTCCCTGATATATTCTACAATCCATTTCTACAGACTGAGAAAAAATAAAAAAATAAAAA